>VOQJ01021471.1:63625-73755 GCA_015052665.1 Apistogramma diplotaenia | reverse complement strand
AGCCTCAGATACACTGACAGAATTTACCGACTGTCTTCAAACCATTTTATGAAGCTTTCATCCAGCTACATTTTATCCTTCTCCCTCTTCCGTTTCCTGTTTTGGGCCCCAGAGAGCTTCTTTATGCCTCTTAATCTTTAGCTCCTGTTATGTCGTAGCGCGATTCAGGCGAAAATAGTTGCGATCGAGCGCGATCTAGAATGCGCGCACGCCTCAGCGCCTTTTGTGTGTTTGTGTGTGTGTTCTGGAGAGGCGACAGGAGGAGGGAGGTGACGGAGCACGGGGGCGCCTAATCAGTGCCGTGCCTCTGTTATTTGTTATTTATATTTTCTGTTATATCACATTTGGTAAAAACAAAAAATGCGGACTCGCTTTGGCGCCCCCCTTGTGCGGCGCCCCTATGCACTGCATATAGTGCATACCCCCTTTTTGCGCCACTGCCTGCACTACAAAGCAGGATTTTGAATTATAAAGGTAACTTTAGGGTTTACAGTATTACTATGGCAATTCCTTTACCACCATGGTAACTTATGCTGCCTGATTGCTGATGTTAGGGTATGTGAAGCCAGATAACAAAGATCCCCTGGTTATAACGATAACCAATTTTGAAGGAAGCCATACAATCTTTTTTGCATTTAAAGTGCCCTTTTTTCATCTGTGATGAATAAGAAGCATATAAACATTATTTGAATAGTGCTTTTAGAAACAAAGTCCTCAACAGTTTGTGTGCACAAACAATCATGCAAACACATGGTCTACATATACGCTATCCGACACAGATCATCATCATCAGTTTAATTTAGCTTATTTGGTTCATTATTGCCAGAGCACACACATATAAAACTCGGCATAAGAAACCAGGATTAAACAATAAAGTGTGTACACTTATTTCCATTGTGGAAATACGAATATTATATAAAACAGAAACATCTTCACGGATAAAGAGTGCCAGCTGTTGGTACCTGAAAAAGGTCTTGGCAGGAATGGGACTGATGAGCCACTGAAACAGCATGTGCGCTCTCTCCCTGCTGTTGTTGATTTTTGCCAGCTCTCTCAGCACATCCTCGAGAGGCTCACCACTCACACACTCCCCCTTCTCCGGATTCTGACAAATATTATTGGATCTTACACATTTTTCAAACAAAACAACTGATACTGTTATTTTTAGGAGATAAAAACGCCATTGACCTCTTCATATTAGCAGGTAAACACACTCACACGGCAATCTGCTTGACGACTCTCCTCTTTTTGTGCCGGCTTCTGATGCTTTGGCGTGACCTTCTGAAGCTTCTTTCGCATCTTCTTCCTCTCAGCTCGTTGAGCTTTGACTTTGAGCTTAGCGGCTGCATTAACCTTTTTGTTTTTCTTCTTAATTTCCACCTATAAAAACACAGGTTAACATAAAATGCCAAGAGCAGATGTTCATGAGTCAGTGTTCCTCCTCATGCAGCTGCGAGTCATACATTCAGTCTGAACTTCCAGCATGATTTTAAATGTGTGTACCTGCACTGGAGGCTTCTTAGCCGGAGGAGGCTGGTCTGGTTTCAAATTTTGATACAAGGCAAAAGCTGACATGTGTCTGCTCTCCATTTTACAGCTGCTGCATCATCAACTCGCGACTTCTACGCACGGCGCTCTTCTTCTTCTTCTACAACTGAGCGTCGATGTGATTTCTAATGGACTCTATACCGCCACCGATGGACGCCTGCGTCCAGTTATGAATAAAAAAATAAAATAAAATAATAATAATATCCTTATTATTATTATTATTATTATTATTATTATTATTATTAATAATAATAATAATAGCATAAAAAAGACCAAAAAATGCAAACAAGAACAACAAGAAGACATTAACAATATTAATATTAAAAATATATAAAAATATTTTTCTTTCTTTAGTATGTAGGTAAATAAGTAGGTAAGCAACTATGCATTATTCAAGCAAAAATAAATAAATAAATAATATAATACAAAAAGAATGCAACAATTTAATAATAGCATAATAAAAGATTGTTTTGTAAAAAAAAAACTTTGCAGCAATATGATGGCAAGAAAACATTTTCCTAGAAGATGAAGAAATGTAGAAGGGCTGCAAATTACATTTATCTTCTATCTTCTTCTATCAAATTTATCTTTATAGATAGATAGATAGATAGATAGATAGATAGATAGATAGATAGATAGATAGATAGATAGATAGATAGATAGATAGATAGATAGATAGATAGATAGATAGACCTCCTGTCCCAGTCAATACTTTCAATCGATAATTTTTTTTTTAAACTACACAAAGCCGATTTTGAGCACCAGGTGACGCAGTTTCGCCGTACTTGCTCACGGCACTGTAGTAGTAACACCGTTTCCCATAATGCTTTGCTACGTGCGGTCGCTGCCGTTTGTCCAGCCGTCGCTCCAACAGTGCAGCTTTTAATGGTGCTGGAAGCGGTGGAAGAGGAAGATTCCGCAACACCGCGGGCTTGTCCCGAGACTGTAGTCCTGCAGATTCAGCACACGGAGCTTTCTGCGCTCTGTCAGACATTTCATTCTGTTTTTAGGACACCTTGGACTCTTCTACCCCGGTGAGTTGTAGCCGCTGAAGCTAACAGCGGTCTGCCAGTGTAGTACAGAGCAAACGCGTTTTGTTGTGACCACTGCTGGCTAGCAGGATAGCTAATTGGACAGATGAGATTTGTGGCCCCTTGTGGATTCCCTGCCGTACTTTGGTTATCTTTAAGATGTCCTTCGTGCTCGTTATGTCCTGGATGTGGACGTTCTAAGTCCTGAAGTGGACTGAGTGGATTTCTGTAGCCTCCGCTAAGTCGTGAGTGTGTTTTGCTTTGATCTCCGCACGCAGCCGGTGTAGTCAGTGCTTTGCTGTGATGTGGTCTGAATACGACTCCCTGGGCTAGCCCAAAACTATTCCGGTTTTTAATATTTTGACCCCTTTTTTGATTGTCGACCGCGAAACCTGCAGCTCTTTTATTGCGAGTAGACTGTCATAAATATCTGCGTTAAATAATTTATTAATTATTGAATAAAAATCCCAGGGAATTTAATGTCGAGCTCCTTGTCAGCGGTGACATGTCATGGTGAAAGAAAAAAAAACCTATTGTATTCTTCATGTTAATACGGCATATAATAATGCCACGTGCCAGTTGATTGTAAGACATATTTTAGATGTACTAAATAATGATTAGAAAGCTTAGAAAGTTGATGGCTTTAGGTTATGGCCGGTGTCTTAAACACAAATATGCTGTGTGTATATGCGTATGCATTCACTTTTATGATTGTTCCACTCCATTATGTAATATTGATTCTCAATAATGATTAATGTGCTGCCTTGTGTTTTTGACAAAACACGCCATTCATTACTCAGTTTCCATCCCCCATTTTGTTTATTAAAAGAGAGTAGGCTAAATATTATGCACAACTTACTAAATAACCACACAATTAAACTGAGCTCCAACAAAAGCTGGATATTATTTTGTGAAACTGAGCGCATACCTGTGGGAATTTGCATGATGATGGTAACCAGTGATGACACAACTTTCCATAATTAGTGGCCTCTTCATTAGGTACACATTGCTAGTAGCAGGCTGGATCCCCTTGTGCATTTAGAACTGCCTGAGATCTCTGTGGCATAGACTGAACAAGGTTCTGGAAACTTTACTCTGAGATTCTGGTTCATATTGACATGATAATATTACACAGTTGCTGCAGATTTGTCAGATGGTGCTCTATTGGATTGAGATCTGGTGACTGTAGAGGACATTTGAGCACAGTGATCTCATTGGTACTAAAGGGAAAAAGTGTGGTATCCTCCATACCATTACATCATTTCCAGCAGCCTGAACTGTTGATACATGACAGGATGGATCCATCCTTTCATGTTGTTTACTTCAAAATCGCTTCCAACTGAATGTCACAGCAGAAATCAAGACACATTAGATCAGCCAGTGTTTTCTCAGAGGACTGGAAAAATGGGAAGTTACTTAAATCACACAGTCTGATGCTTGGTTTGAACTTGAGCATGTCTGCAATGCCTACCTGCCCTGAGTTGCTGCCATGTGATTGGCTAATTAGATATTTGCGTTAACAAGCAGTTGAGGTCAGTGAGTTCCTTGCAGATGAGGAATATAAACTTCTGTAGCTGCTATTAAGGCAGGGCTTGGTATTTTTTAGGGAAGCCTTAGGTTTCTGTCAGGGGCAGTTTTCACTCTTACTTTTTTGCCCAAGAGATCCACTTAATAGCTGCTGTATCAGAGTCGAAGAGCTGTAGCTGTGAGGTTAATTCATTTGTGCCTTTGAGGGATTGAATTATCAGATTATACCTTTTGTGTACTTTAACTTGACAGGAGGATTGTTTGTTAAATCAGTAAGTCATATTTGAGAGACAAATGAGTTTAATTACATCTTATACTTTATACCTGAACCTTGGTGGGAAAACGGAGCTGCTGAGTACACTTTTGTTCTGATGATTGACAGAAAACTAAAAAAGGGGAGGGCGTGGAAATTGGCTGTGTGAACCTTGCACCTGGAACCCATGTACTTACCTCAGTTTAAAACCAATATGATTATCGTGTCTCTATTTGTCATGTGTTATTAGTGCCCAGTGTGAGACTGGGCATCAGTTGCCTCTAATCCAGTTAGTGCGAGTGTCTGTGATGTTCTCACAGGAAGTGTTTTTATTTGAGGGCATTCTTCCATCTTTGATATTTCAGTTTCTGTGCTGAGATGTGAACAACAGCAGGTTGTTGAAGTGTTTGCATCGTGGTATAAAAACAAGAGACTTGTGTTTTTTTGTGATAATGCAGCACAAAATCTATTAGAGCACATGCCAATAGAGATCCGTCCAAAACAAAGTTGAAATATCACCAAGCAGCTGTTTGTGTACTTTGAACTTTCCACTTTTATATGGTTAGATTGGACAACAGTGTGAATGAATATGGACAATACTGGGCAGCATGTATTCCCCTGTGGACAAGGATATTGATCTCTTTCTTGTGGGCGTCTATTCTGCTGTCTCTGAGAACCAGTATTTCCCCCATTTCTAGGTAGTACTTGCTCCCAACTGATCAGTAATGAAGTATTGATAAGCACCTAGACAAACACTGCTGTTATCAGTGATATGCTGGCGTCCTCAAATTCCATGCGGCGCCTAGTAATAATGAAGCCGTTCACATTCTGTGCTGTCCATTCATGACTGACAGGGCAGAATGTTCACAATGTGGAGTTACTTTACCACATTTAAATGAAAACACAGCTCAGTGCAAAGAGGTAGCTCTTTGTAGGCAGTGTAACAATGCAATGCAAAGCAGCAAAGTGGTTGCACTACCAAAGTGCAGCTTCCTCACCCTGATGCTGATGGGATTTTTCCAAACAAGGTGATATATTTTTTTTACATAAATCTGTAAATATTTATCTGGGACATAATGTTTCTAATATTTAGTACTTATATGAGCAGCAGCCACAGATTTGCCAGTGGAAGGAGGTCAGACACCCAAATGGTTTGGACTCTTCTTAAAGCAAGAAGGTCCGTGGCTCAAATCTCATGGTCTTTGTTGGAGATTTCTGCTGTAGCTCCTTGAGTTTTCTCCACATATTTCAGCTTCCTCCCACATTTCAAAGACGTTTATATTCGATCAATTCTGAGCGGGCCCCGAATGTGAGGTAGGTAAAGGCTTAGTGCAATGTGGTCAGTAAGGACTATATGAATGCCACTCCAATATCCAAACCCAGCTGATAAGGGGGAAAAAATTAAGAGATGGAAAATATGTTATAGGTCTGTCACCAGTTTTATTGTAAAAACTGTTCATTTTGGTAAGTGTATGCTTTTGGTGGTGAGAGCTACACTAGCAGTGAGCAGCAACTCATTTTTGGTTTGCTCATGATAATATTTGTAACTGTAAGGAGATGAGACGAGTTTATCAGTGTGTCAAAAGTAGTCATAAGTGCTGTAAGATAAAAGTATCAATAAGCAGATACTCACCCCTTTGTTGTCTGCTGAGGTTTTTAAGTCTTAAGCACTTGAGTTGAAGGCAGCTGGACTTCTTTTTTTCCAAGTTCAGTACCTGTTGGAAGTGAAGAAACATTTGTGATGAGAGGTAAAACATCTTCAAGGGCTAAAAATGAAGTGCAGTTGTTCAGCTCAGCCACTTGAGAGCATTCCCATGTTGCACTGCTGATTTAATTACATTAATAATTCTTGAATTCTATTTAGGTCCTTTAGTTTCTCAGCTCCAAACCTCTTGTTCTGTACTTGCTAGCTCACTGAGATTCTCACACCTGTGCTTTCCCAGCGGCCAAAATATCTACGTATCTGCTGTGAAATGGCCCAGTTGTTATTTTCTGATTGATTGCGATAAAGGGAAATGTGGCCAGAATTTGATTTGATTGCCCCCCTGACAATGACTGTACTGTGGAAGGAGATGGAGTTACTTCTTTATGGAAGTCCCGATTTGTTCTTTACCACATTAGAGTGAGAGGGTTTGGCTGTGGTTTTGAACATTAAAACCATTAATTGCCTCGTCCTTGTTATGAGAGCCTGGATGAATCATCAAATGGAGCTTCTGTCGGTCTTGACTTGGATTCTGTCAAGCGATTCTGCTCTTGTCTGAGAAAGTGCAGAGGTTTAGATCTACTTGAATAGCCGAGTGGTCACACTAAGGAGGGGTGAGCTCTGCTACTCTACGTCATCCTCTAAATCTGCTTTAAACGACAGGAAAAGTTAAGCAGCATAAACGTAGGACAGCTTGTTCTGTTTATTTATTGAATAACAGAGGAATGGTTTCTTTGCACTAGACGAGAGAAGTAAATGTTATGAATGAAGCGTCTGACAAGAACAGATGCAGCAGCTCAGAAAACCAAGAAAAAAGCAGAATGACAGAACTGCTTTTACTTAGGAAACAGCAGCTCTCCGTGCAGTGTTTGCAATCAGTAGGATTTCTCAGTTAATTCATCTCAAACTAGAAGGGCACTCAGTAGAGCACATACCTCCCCCAACCCAAATTCTCTATTGGGTGGTATCTACTGCAGCTACTACACTGCAATAGATACCACCCAATGCTGTCATACTCCATCATAAATTACTAGATCACAAAGACAAGACAAGTATTTTATTGGCTTTTAAAAACTATGATACTAAAAATTAAACTAATTGTTAATTAAACTAAATTGTCTGGGATATATTTTATTTTGTTTATGTATCCTTAAAGCATCTATATTTGTGTGTGATTTTATTTTTTTGTGTGTGTAGGGCTTGTAGTTCACTTTGCGTTTTTGTATTTTAATTTAACATAGAAAAGACAATGACTCATCAACAGTAACATCTGAGTACCAAATGTCATCGCAATGCATGAAAAAAGAAAATTTAAATTTCCAGTGTTGCATTAATTTTTCGCCAAGATCTTGCAGCGCTGATGGCAGATTCTGACCACTACTCAAAGTCTTCTCCAGCACATCCCAAAGATTCTCAATGGGGTTCAGGTCTGGACTCTGTGGTGGCCAATCCATGTGTGAAAATTATGTCTCGTGCTCCCAGAACCACTTTCACAATTCAAGCCGGATGAATCCTGCCATTGTCATCTTGGAATATGCCCATGCCATCAGGGAAGAATAAACCCATTGATGAAATAACCTGGTCATTCAGTATATTCAGGTAGTCAGCACATACAAATGTTGCTGAACCTGGACCTGACCAACTGCAGCAACCCCAGATTGTAGCACTGCCCCCGCAGGCACTAGGCATGATGGGTGCATCACTTCACCTGCCTCTCTTCTTACCCTGATGCGCCCATCACTCTGGAACAGGCTAAATCTGGACTCATCAGACCACATGACCTTCTTCCATTGCTCCAGAATCCAATCTTTATGCTTCCTAGCAAATTGAAGCCTTTTTTTCCGGTTAGCCTCACTGATTAGTGCTTTTCTTAAGGCTACACAGCTGTTCAGTCCCAATCCCTTGAGTTCCCCTCACATTGTGCGTGTGGAAATGCTCTTACTTTCACTATTAAACAGCCCTGAGTGCTACTGTTGTTGACCAAATGTTTAAGTGATTGCCAATCATGATCATTCAGGATTTTTTCCCGGCCATATTTGGTCCTCAAAGATGATGAGTTCCCACTATCCTTCCTGTTTTTAATAATGCGTTAGACAGTTCTTAACCCTATTTTAGTAGTTTCTGCATTCTTCTTAGATGTTTTCTCTGCTTGATGCATGATCCAATGATCCATGATCCAATGATTTGACCCTTCTCAAACAGACATCTTTTCCACGACCACGCGATGTGGCTTTTGACATGGTTGTTTAAGAAATGAGAAGCAACTCATTGCACCAGTTGGGGTTAAATAACGTGGCCAGCTGAAAGATAATCGCCTATATGCTGTAATTATCCAATAGGAGGCTCAAACCAATTTGCTTAGTTAAATCAAGGCAGAGTATGTTCTTAGGCCCCTATTTCTGCAAAGTTTCATAAATTTTGGTGCAAAACCTTTTGAGTTCTATTAAACAGACAGGCAGACAAACACAAAAGGGGCAGAAAACATAACCACCCTCCAGCTACTGGTGGGTGAGGTAATAATGCTACATTTACACTAGGGAAAACAATGGTTGGAGACTGTGACATGACCAAAATTACTGACCATGTACAATGAACTTGATCTCTTTGCCTTTTAAATGGTTGCTTCAAAGACTGGAGTCAGTTTCTGTGACCAGTTGCAATCAGTTGCCATTTTCCAAGCGACTGTGGTGCTGAGTCAGTGTGCTGGAGAGAATTGCAATGATAGCTAAATTTGGACAAAACTAAATTTATTTGGAAATTGTAGAAAAGTAGTATACAAAACCATAAAAAATGTTGAAATGGAGCAAGATTTTGAAAACAAATCTTGATGTGAGAGTACATAACAAAACCTGCTGGTAATGTCTCTTAAAAGATACACAAACTAAACTGACAGGAAGCATCTCTGTACTGAGTAAAAGTAAAACATATTTTGCATTTCAAATCTCTCTGCAAACTGTACCGTTCATGCACAAACAATAGTAAACATATTTGTGGAGTTAGATTGTGTAACAGTTTTCCAGTGGAACTACTGCAATATTCAAGAGTTATTCGGACCAAAACATGCATATGGGAAGGTCTGGTGTGGTGCGGTGCAAGTGTATGTAAATGTTGAGGGGAAGTCATGGTGATGATGGAGGACAATAAATTAGCATTGGGTAGGGATTAATAAGTGCATCCTTCTTCCTATTCCATTTCCCTACATATTTATCTGTTGTTTTGTGTGTGTAGTTGCATGTCAGGAAAAAAGTTGGGGTTAAGTTGTGGTAAGGTTGGCAATTACATGCGATCTGTTTGTGGTAATTTGGTGATAAAGAGGCGAAAATCTAAAATCTGTTGCAGTCTATATACACAGTAAGTCACAAGAACTACTTCCTTTCAGAGTTCACCCTGAACCTCATAGATGGGAAACAGAAATTCCAGCACACATAGCGACAAAGATAACACAGTGATTTAACTACAAATTAACAAACTGACTTTTAATGTAGACTTATAACCGGAGTTCAACCAGTTGGCAACGAGCTGAATCGTGTCCTCTATTGACGATTAATTGATTGATTGCAACATGTTTGCAGTTTCTTTGGCGTCAGGCTGCTTCTTACCAGGTGACACCTACACTTGCCTTGTGATCAAAGTGGTGTTGCACCCTCAACCTGTGGGCAACCAGTTGGTTGCTGCAACGACGCTCAGTCTTCAAATGTGAAAAAATTCAATGCAGTCACCAGGTGACCACTCATTGTCCTACTTCTTCCATTCTATTCTTTATTCTTTACTATAGCATGACTGAACCATAAGCAATGTGTCTTTAAATAGAAAAACTGTTTCCCACACCTCCGGTGGACCTTAGTCACTCCCAACCTTACGGTACTGTGGGATTCATGTGTGATGAAAGCCATTAAAAATAAATGCTTTGTTACAAAGCTGATTGTCATTATCATTAAGACTGACCTTAAGGACGACATTGCCTTCACTTTTTCACACGTTTGATTTACACATGTAAGATTTATCCCTCTTTTTTTTTTTTTTTGGAGATGCATCAATGCAGCTGCAGAGTTCAGGGGTTTTTAAGAAT
>VOQJ01021471.1:51429-63605 GCA_015052665.1 Apistogramma diplotaenia | reverse complement strand
AAAATTAAAATTAAGTACTAAATTATCTTTATTTTTTCACATTTTTTATTTACACATGTAAGTTTTTTCCCTTTTTTTTTTTTTTTTTGGAGATGCATCAATGCAGCTGCAGAGTTCAGGGCATTGTAAGACTGAGTAGTCATTAACAACATGACTTAAAGTAGTGTGAAAGCTCTACATTGACGTTCAGGTGCAGTCTCTTTTGGGGTGGTACACTGCAATAATTCACCCTTGTCAAGGGGCTAATCACCCTGGCTCCCCTCCCACAATCCATCAGTGTCTGGAGGATGAGGCTTGCGGGGTTCTGGCAGCTGTTGTCAGGCTGAGTCAATCTGTTTTGGTCTACGCCAGCCTGCGCGGGAAGGGGAGAGAGAGCTCACAGGAGCACATGGCAAGCAGGGCTGCTGTGGCAAGATAACAAGAGGAGTTAAATGTTGGGAGGGCAGGATTTTACTGCTTGTGTGCTAAATTTTGCTGCGTTATCCACTAACCATTCTGTGTGGAAAGTATTTGGAGGGAAGAGTCCGATTTGAGCATGTATGACTTGGGGAGTAACTGTCTTGACATTAGATTTAGTTGTTTTATATTTATAGACCTTTTATTGTTGTGTTTTATATGTTGACCTTAAACTCAGACACGACATTGATTAAACATTTAATTGATAATTGATGATATGATAATGAGAACAGTAGCTGTTGCTTATATTATGTCAATGCATCTGTTCCTGGCTTGTGGCAATGTTAAGCTATTCTGCGGATGTGAAAACTGTCAATTGGTATACCATTAAATAATATACCTGTTTAAATCTAGCATATCGCATCACGAAAGAGAGCAGTCTAGCAGTTAGCAGCAGTTAACAGTGCTAATAATTTCCAGGTTTTGATTCAGCTGCTGCTGTTCTAACATAAACAGCTTCATGTCTTAAAATGAATCGTCAGCGGTGTAATGCATTTATGCCAACACTGTAAACGAGATGTGCTGAAATTGGTATTATTCAGGGAGCAAGGACAGTACTCAGTGGGTTTAAATCACTTTTGAGTTTCAGCCAGACATAGGCTATTTTTCTGTGTGATTATCGAGGCTTACAAACTAGTCCTATTTATGGATTTAGCCCAATTGTTGATATTGCAGAGCTGGCACAGAGTAGTGTTGATGCTGGGAGAGGGAACTGGCAGGGACCTCACAATAAGAATCAGTCGTCAAAGCAAATATTTGGAGGCATGCTTCCATTTGTAGTCTGTTCAGAGTGGATGACTGTCCACAACTTTGTGACGGCAGACCGAGGAAGAGAAATCTTTCTAACTGTGTTTATAGATGTAACACTACACGTAAACAATATCTTAAGGTGATGATCAGGTGATACCGTAGGAGCTTGCAGGTATCACTGAAGGCTAAAGAATGGTTTTCTTTAAGGTAGACATTATAAGTAATTGTGGCGGTTAGTACCACAGTAATGACTTTGTTCTATCTAGGTTTATCACAAAACAGGACACTTGCATGTTGGTGCTCGACAAGCCGTCATTTTTTTTTCCAGTGAAAAAGGTTTAAAAATATCTGATTATGGCAGAACTTTAAATGCACGTAGTGCGTGATAATGTGAGGAAAAGCTTTTGTCAAAGGATTCACGGACGTCACCAGAGCTGATCCCCAGATCCTGTGCTGACAGCTGTCCACCAGAACACGGAGAACCCCTGCAATAATTTGATGATATCATTATATCTTTGTCACTATAGAGCTAAAAAAAAAAAATTACCACATTGTTGTTCATTTTGATAAGTATTGCTAATTATTACTGGGAACGCACTTAATTGTATATTTATATTGGATATTGGTCAGATCCTGACTTAAAAAGCTGGATCAAGTATGACGATGCCTCCTCCATTTTCCTGCCTGTAACTGGGAAATCGATCCCAGTATGCCATGTTCCTTCAGGGAATAAAAGATGCGGGACACACACACAGGAAGAAACCATGGCAGGAGGAGGACTCGTCAAAGAACTATTCCAATTATTTAACAGGATCAAACTTTTTTACCTTCACTATATCTGCTTTTTTTCTTTATTTAAAGGATGATATTTCATCACATTATGCCATGTGTGAATTGAATTAAAAGTGGCCTTAAATATAAAACACGTCACAAATGCACTTATATCTGAGATCATAAAATACAGCTGTAGTTGGGCTATAACATAATGATTTATGATGCTGTTGGGTATCTAATTGGCACTGATTTAAAATCATGTATCATTCCTCTCTCCTTGTCTCTTCCTTGCCCCTCCACTTGCCTCTCTGGTGGAAGGTGTGAAGGCGAGAAGAGGAATTGAAAATGGAGACTTCGGGAAATGAGAAAAGGGGATATATTGTTCTGTGTTTACTTCTCCACATGACAGCAGCAGCTAACAGGACAGCTAATGTAGCATGGAAAGAGCTGACGGTAAAGCAGCAGCATTTGGGACTTATTTTGTGACTGAAAAGCCTCAGCGAGATGCTGCTTTAGCTCTCTCACTCACTTTAACTCAGATTCGGTCACAGACGAACGGAACATGTTGGGGAAACGTTTTTTTGCACTCAGGTTAACATTACAGGTTATTTTTCAAGGTGATCTCTGATCAGTTACGTGTGTGTGAGGAGGTGCAGAAAAGGAGAAACCTGCATGACTGCAAAATACAGTGGGATGCAGTAGCCTAAGGACACTCACCTTGAGTTGAGACTAAGTCCAAAAAAATTAGGTGAAAAACACAAATGTGTATTCTTTTAATGTAATTGTTATATTTCCTTATTGCTTTACACTGGCAATATTAAATATTGCCTTAGGCAAACTGTCTGTGTTGGTTTGGAACTGGAAAAACCTGGATGACTAATAATTACTACTTGCATTTAGTATTATGAATGACACAGAAAATGCATTCAACCTCAGAAATGACGCTGATGATGTAAAAATTATGTGTTTATGGGGTATCAGCTGACGTTGATTTCATCAAATACTATAAGCCTATCAGAAAATACAATTTGGATTATGTTTATACAGATATTAATCTGTTGGTTGACACCAGTATTGCACCAGCTTAACATATAAAGAAATGTTGGCATGAATTTGGGTTTCATTTTAATAGAAAAATGACCATAGCAGACAATCTTCCCTTCTTCTCCCTCTGTCTCTCAATGTTAATGTGATGAAAGTAGGCCTGCTGTATGCGTGTTGATTAATTTTAAAAGTTTAGGCTAATTATCAATAATTGCAGCCAATTATAGACATAACCATGTAAATGTCAGTCTTCAGAGATGCAAGCCCTAAGGACAGGTGAGACAGGTGAGTGGGGCAAAGAGCTGATATCCCACATAGGTAAAGGACACAGTGAAAATCAAGCACTAGCCCTGCAGCAGAAAATGGATCCAGAATCCAAAAGAATCCGTGGAAATCGGTGCACAGACAAAAGCTGACGAGACATGTGGAGTCTGGACATATTTTGTCAGGTCGGCAGATGGAAAATTTATACAAAAATGGCATGTTATGATGTAATAAGGAAAGTAATTTCTTCAGGTTGTCGGGAGCTTTCCTTAAATTAGTAACCCTGCCTACACACACACACACACACACACACACACACACAATCAGTGTCCTTGATCGTCAACAGCTGAACTTATCACCAGTCAGTGTCAGACTTGTCCAAATGTAACAAAATCTGCTTTCCAGCTCTAATTAGCTTTTTTTTTCTTTAGCTGTATTTGTTGCTTCATGTTTAGCTCTTATAAAGTGACTCTAAATCCCTCAAGGAAGAAACCATAATTCACATATTGTTAAAAAGAAAAGTCCTGTAACATTCAGCATACATAGAGAAAGCTGGAGTTTAGTCGACCCTGTGCCTTGGTGAACATTATTTAACTTTACTTTAGATGTTGCTTCTTTGAGGAAAAGAGAGGGTTTTTTATTCATTTTTTTTGGGACATGCAAGAGCCTCTGCAGCAGTGAACTTGACATGTGTTCAATCAGAGAAGCAGTTTCCACTCTGGAATACAGAGAGTCTCTTCATTTACTCTGCCCTCATTCTTCTTCCTGCCTTGGACGAGCTGTTGTAACACAGAGCAGCTGAATTTCTTGTAGTTGTGACGGCCGGATTCACTTTGCTCCAGATAGAGTGCGACAAGAGCCAAAGCGACTAATTGGGGTCGACTTTGCCTTTCAAATCTGTGACATCTGGAGCCTTGAAATGTCCCAAGATAGTGATTAATGCGAATATTTATTTTAATATAAATCTGTATAGCTTTAACAAGAAATGCATAATGAAGCACTTTGGTGGAGAAAAAAAAGACTGTCTGAGATGAGAGTGTAAATGTGACGCAATGGATGTTTTGATGTCAAGAAATAATAGTTTAAATACAGAGGTAAGTAACATACAGTGGCTGCACATAATGATGGCAAGCAAAGTTATATGTATCTTAAAAAATGGCTGTTGTTTTCATTTAAGGCAACAATTTACTAGATTCTGCCAGGAGGAAGAGGCCTGTTTGTAGCCTTAGACTCTTCTGTCCTATTTCATCTCTGACTAAAGTAATTATGCAGACTCAAATGTTTAAATGAGTACCATGTGGCAGCCTGTAATTAGATTTTTGGTAATGAATGGGTGAAAAACCAGTTGCAGGCATTCAAGTACAGAAGTTCCCTGCAAAGACGAGGCTTGACAGTGTAGCTCAACAAAGGACTTTTAGAGGGGTCGTTACTTAGAGGATGAAAAAATGGTTTGAACTTTGGTTTCCCGAAAATCTTTTCTTAGAACTGATGGTGCTCAACACTGGAGAGACTGACAGGACTCATCATTGTATTGGGTCTACCAAAAATAGCCGATGAATCAGTGCTGCTCATTTGTAATATTATACGAGTGAATTTCAAATGGAAATTCCAGTATGTGCCCTCCTCCTTTGTCCTGTGGGATCTTTCCATTATCTGGATTCACTTGCACCAAAATCGTCAGTCAGGATGAGGGGTCACACGAAGCTGGTCATCAACTGACTAAGTTAACCCAGGGTTTCCCATGTGCATTCACTTACAGGGGCTGATACTGGCAACATCTGACCAATCACACATAGATATGTGTAAGGCAGTAGAGTGGCTGTTTGTTTGTTTTTCAAAGGAAGATGAAAATATTATGGAAGAAAATATGAAGAGGTTAAACACATAATAACAGTATTCACAGCTGCTGCATACATAAAGAGTTATGAGTGTGTTAGAGAGAGAAACCATTGTAGAGTAATGTAGTATTGAATGTGTGTGTTTTTAGTGCTTTGATCAGTAAGACTGGAAGAGAGCTACTTTTCTAATAAAGTTTTGCCTATTTGAAGCCTGGAGAGAGAGCACCGGCAAAAATGCCAACCGTAAGGTGACAGACCTATCAATATCACAAATATCGTATTATGGCATGAGAGAATTTGGTGGATTATAATTGAGTATATCATTAAATTAAAGCTTAAATGTGAAATTCAGTTCAAACGTAGGCTTAGTCTATACCTAGTTTAGATGTAAAATTTGAAATAAGGTTAGCAAGTACAGTATAGGTTTCTTGGTTTAGGATCCATATTTCAATAAATATAAACAATAACTTTAATTGCAGCCAACAGGAAAAAAAATCAACAAATAAAGTTGCATCTAACAGTCTATATTTCTTACTGATCATCAGGTAAATGCAAAGACATTAGAGGTTATTAAAAAATAAACTTCAGACCCTCATACTTTAAGGGCATTCAAGGGTTTCCAGAAATTATTAGGCTATTTTCGGGAGAATTGATTAGACAGTAGGTAGTATACCCCAAGTAAGAAGTGAATCATTATTGTAGTACAGGGTTAACCCAGAAGTTACCTAGATAAGCACAAATCCTGCTTTGCGGTACAGATGTCTGGCAACACTGGAAGTTCAAGCATCATTGATAAATCCAGGAAGCCAGTAAGATTTGTAGCAAGACTGCATAATGGCAGCGATTATAATCACATTTCTTAAGATCTTGTTTATTTAAGGCCTCAGTCACTCGGGCCTAGAGACCGGTTACGAACCACCGGTCATGAGTCAAAATGTCAGTTCTTTGACTGTTTGACAAACGGTTGCTGGCAGTTGCTAGCATTTGGTCACAGAGACTTCAAAAGTGCTCATCAAGCACCAATGACACTGAAAAATGAAACCGAACATTCGCCTTCAAGGTAAACCGTTTCCAGTTTGTGTCGCATTTCTGCAAATTTCACTGCAGTGTTGAGTTTTGACATAAATACACTTTAACTTAAGCATGCAGGTGAAAATTTTAAAAGTTTAATAAATGCAGGGGATTAGCTTGAACTTAAGATGCATTTCAAATGGAAAAACAAAGAAGTGCAATTAAAGACTTGCAGGTGGTTGCGGACAAAAGTTTGTTCAGTTGGGAGTTGAGCCCAGACGAGCCTGTGATTTCGGACAATGGGGCCTGTCTGGCACAGACGGCAAACTGACACCTCCATCACACTACTGAAAGCAGCCTGGGTGAGAGACCTTTGGCAATCCGGAGACAAGTGACAGCAAATTATAGTTTATCTTTTATCTCTGCAGATGTAATTTTCTCCCTTGGCTTGTCTCCTCTCCATCACCGTCAGATACTGTCTGCACTATGGATAAAGTGATAACTGCTGAAAACCCAGTCGATTCTATAAACCATATCACAGTCGATCCTAGCTTTAGCGTCACGGCAATTCTTGATACTCGACATCTGGGAAACAGTCTCCACACAGAGACTGCAGAAGGACATTGGGGTGTGTGAACCGATAGATGCTCTAGTCTAGATAACACTCGGCTCAGGAGTAAATACAATTTTTAATATGAAATGCATGACCACACTGATTGGGAAGAGGAAATGCCAAAGGAAAATTGTCAAACGCTGCTTTTTAAACAGCTTCAAAAAGAATTAGTTGCGCATCACGCCTGGGTTTCTGTCCGACGCCTCATCTCATGCATCTGTTTTTCAGTAATGTGGATTCAGTGGAGCTTCTCCCTGTCCACTGTAGATTGGCATTCCCTAAATCTTTTTGTTTTGCTTTTTTTTTTACTTTAAAATTGGACATTATTTTGACTGCATTTGTATACAAAGAGAGTCTGTCCAGCATTATGAATACTGTCTTTGAAAAGGCAATAACAGTGGAACCTTAATTAAAGGAAAGCGACACAACCAGCTTCAGGTTTTCTGCCAACTGTGATTATATTTTTGCCTACTGTGAGTTTCTGGAAGATAAAAAAAAAGGTCAAATAAAAATTAAAAATGTCAGAGGATCTCTTTGGAGTTTTTTTTTTTGGAAGCTGAAACTCATTAGAAAAAAATGTGTGAGCTGTTGTGTGGTGGAAAACGGGGGAATCCTGTGTGTCTGCGCTGACTTTAATTGGCTCTCACATTTGCAATTCTCACCACTACTCCGAGAGAGCCCCCTGCGCCTCACCCCTGCGGGCCAGCTCGTGCCGCAGCAGTTAAACAGCAGAGGCTTCACTGACAGATTAGCACTTGCTGCAAACCCGGAGCGATTCATTTTGTTTATCACTCTCCCAGTCCTGTACAAGCACTGGGACTCGTCACCGAAGGTGCTCGGGGAGCGGTGAACATAACCAGTGCAATGTTTTTGGATCATGTGGGTGAATATTTGCATCTGCGCATGCATTTTATATAAACGTGCACACCAAAAAGATAAACGTGCACACCAAAAAGATAAACGTGCACACCAAAAACGGCACAAAACCTTTTTTTTTTCTCTTCTAAATGCTCCGGTGTAATCTTTGTCATGCTGCAGAAGCTTTGGAGGTTGGAAGTTACCCAGGCCCATCTGTCATTATGAACTCCTTCCTCCTTTCCCTCTCCTTCCCTGGTTATCAATCTCTGTCTTATTCTGTTTATCTACATCTCTGTCTGTGTCTGCCTGCGCAAAATGGTATTCAGCAGAGTTATAAATACGCATGATTAGACCTATTGACGTTTGTTTGTAAACTAGAGGGCAGTTCAGTGTGGATTTTCTGTCTGCCTCTGGTTTTCTCTCTTGTCTCTTTTAATGCACACACTGATATATAAAGGTCATTATACCCATACATTATGTACAGAGTAGGAGGTGGTCCACATGGAGGGCGAGCTTAATTGCTCCTTGTCTGGGTGATCGTTGCACCGATACCCCCCGACGATGATAATGGAGTCATTGTCATCTCCTCACCGTTACTTGATAATGAAAGGGAGAGGATGAAGGACCATCCACTGGCCTGTTTTCAGCGCTGACACAGGGTTTGATACTGGGACTTAAAGCACTTTACTTCAGTTTACGTCAGTAATTCTTAACTCGGTGTGCAGTCAGAAATTTGTGGTTTCTTGTGTGAAACATAATTGGTTATTTAAATGTTTCTGTGTATATAATAAGCAGTACTGCTGTGTACTATGATTTGAGTGTTGCAGCAGTGTGTGTGTGTGTTTTGTCACTTGGTTTGTTTTATTTGGGTTATGGAAAAATCTAACTGGAGTTTTTATATGCACAACCTCCTGTGCTAAGTTTTTGTAGACTGTAAACTATAAACACTGTCAGCTGAGTGCATTTATTACAGGCTAAGGACATTTCTGTTTGGTTCATTATTTCTTTGTTGTAACAGTGCTTCTTGGCAATAAAACTTGTTCATTTAGTCTTTAAATGGTGCCACATTTGTAAGGAAAATGCATTTATGGGTTGAGCAGCAGAGTAGATTATGTGGGTTGCACCCTTGAAAACCTTGCCAAAACCTCTGCTCAGTCAGGGTTGTCATCACTGGGGATAATCTCAATGCAGAGATCAAGATGAGATTCTGCAACCAGTGGCAATCCCATGATCTCCACAGTCTGGCACCAGGAGGACAACACTTGCCCCCTACAGAGCAGAGTTTATCAGAGACTACCTTCACAATTTGGGAGTGGACAGGATGGAATGACCTGCCCACAGTCCTGACCTCAACACCATTGGATACTTGTGGGATCACCTTGGACATGCTCTTCGTGACAGAGTGACCAACACAAGCACATTGGCTGACTGGCAACAAATGCTGGTTGAGGACTGGGATGCCGCCCCACAGCAGTGTGTGACCAAGCAGGTGACGTGCATGATAAGAAGGTGCCAGGCTGTTGTGGCTGTGTATGGTTCTTCCACATGCGACTGAGGGCCCAGTTTGTTAAATGAATGAATTGTTAAATTGTTGCCAATATGCCTTCAATTATCCAGTCCAGTAATTGACACCAAACAGTAGCAGAATAAGCTGTCGGGCAGAGAAAATGTTTCATGAATTCGATCCACATATTCAACTCTGCTGCTCAAGCCATACATTCATTTTCCTTACAAATGTTGCGCAACTTAAGGGGAAATAAAGTGGCTTTCCAACATTATAAGATTTATTGCCAAGAAGCATTGTTACAACAGAGAAATTGTCGACCGAGCGCCAATTTCCTCATCTTTTGTGTTTAGGTTTAGGTTAGTAGACCTCAGTAAAACCAATACACTCTCTTTGGAACATAAACTGAACATTGTAAAACTCGTAAAATAAGGATTTATTACAGGAGTCCTGCCAGACAGAAGCAGCTCTTTAACTGTAAGATCATCTTGGAGGGTGGCACTTGTGTTGTTGAACTGCATTGCATAATTTATGAGCGTTCAGCCCACCCTTACAGTGTTTTCGAGATTGAATTGTGACATTTAGGGTTGAGGGGGGATGTGCCAATGAATGCGGCTTTCTTAAATTAAATATTAAGCA
This sequence comes from Apistogramma diplotaenia, assembly GCA_015052665.1. NCBI lineage: Eukaryota > Metazoa > Chordata > Actinopteri > Cichliformes > Cichlidae > Apistogramma > Apistogramma diplotaenia. The sequence continues at coordinate 53,854 of VOQJ01021471.1, read as the reverse complement.
GTAACATTTTTGTTTCTCATCTTCAGATATTTTATTTGTCAAGTATTTAGATAAATAAATAACTGAATGTAATCAGCTCCAGATGAACCCCAGCTCCGTTGTCTTGGACTGCAGTTCTTGTCATTCCTCTGTAGCCTCAGTCATTTCATTGTGCTTAACTTGACCCCCCTGCTAGCAGCAGACCTGCCTAAGAAAGTAGAGATGGGGTGCATCTGACTGCGGTATGAAATCCTTTTTGCAGAAGCAGCTTCCACAAAGATATTGACGAATCCTAACAATAGCAAATGGACAACAAGCCAGGCAGTAGGAAAAACAGGAAGCAGGAGGAGCCAGGACTCAGTGCTTAGCTGTGACTGAACAGTGGGGCAAAGAGTTGGCAAATATACCTGGGAGCTCCACCCACGCAAAGTCCACGCGGGGAAGATTGATCACAAGGATAAAAATAAATATTATGCTAATCCTCATTGTTTCTGCAATCTACATAAGACCATTAATCGCTAGCCTTAATCGAGTACTCTTGATTCATCATAACTACGAGCGACCTACAGTTATTTCTGCAACATGCCAGTGATGAAAGTCCTTGAGATGCTTCTGTCAGCTGTCTGCAGATGAGCTGTGATCCATGGCTACAACAGCTGCTCCCCTCACACAGCCCTACCACTGTGCCTTCCCTGCAGCTGCCTCAGTTTTTTTTTTCCCCTCCCATCACCTCCACAGGGGAATGCCATGCTTCGATCTCCTCAGTGAAATCACAATTAATTATAGGCAGTGTAGTCTGCAAGCACAATGAGCCAAAGCCCCCTTAAGGAGGGAGTAATGCATTGGGGGTAACCTGGAGTCCCAGCAGGCATTAAGCTTTTCTCAAGTGCAGAAACATGTTCTCCAAAGGCCTCTTCTTACTGCCGCAGTAAGCTAGAACTGTGCGCATTTAGATTTAAGGTTTCAGTTTTTTCTAGTATTTAAACACTTAAGTTAGTGCGAGATTAAAGTGTTTAGAAAAACAGTTTCACTTTTACAAATGCTCACCAGCTAAGAAAAGGCTTAAGAAGAAGGGAAAGAAATTGCAAATGATAAACTGCATCCCTCTCAGAGCCCTACTGTAAGGTTATATGGGTACAGATCATTTATTTATAGAGGATTTTTCTTATTGATATCAGCATTTTCTTTTTGCAATAAGTGGTCCCAGTCCTACAGTGCATAGAAGCTTCACACTGCTGCGGTAACTGGCGGAGATACTGTAGTCTGCTGTATTGTGTGATGCATGGTAACTTTGTCCTTGGGCTGTGTTATTTTTGAACGTTGCCTTTTAAATAAACTGTAAGCCGTGAAACCGATGAGATCAGCTATTTTATGTCATGCCCAGATGATTTTTTTCAAATTTTACAGTAGTGGCCAGGTTGAGATATTACTTATTTCTCCAATATTAGGATTCAGATTTGCATAATAGGGAGTTGATTACATTTCTTTTTCATTAATTAGATTTTCATTTAACCTTTTAATTAAATAAAAAAAACCCATCTTTGAACATTTAGCTAGTGCAAAATTTATGTGACACATCAGATAGCTTGTTTTTCTTCAGCCATAAAAAGGCAGTTGCTGTCTTGTGGAGGCATGCTGTGCAGGGGCCTTTGCAAGAAAATACAGGCACTTTAATATTTCCATCTGCCCCAGAATTGCTCGCTTTGTCTTGCTGTCTCTGAGTCCTCATAGACGGGCAGAAAAGCACCTTCACTCTGGACTTTGTTGCAGCAAATGTCATTCCTCACAAACTTAAGCTTTCACTCATTCGCTAGCTGCTACACCAGCCTTCCTGCGTCTCCCACTCATGAGCTGTGGTCCCTGTGACCGAGTAAAAACCTATTACAGCTGAATGCCAGTTCCGTTAGTGTTCTGTGTTTCTTCATAGAGGAATTTCAGGACCGTCTCAAAAAGCGCTGCCAGTGTGCAGAGACTGTTCAAACATTTATACAAGCGCTTGCCCTCAAATGTCAGCAGTGCCCCCACTTCTTCATTCAGGCTCTGAGCTAAGCACCTGCTGCTGTCATTCTTTTTCACTTCACATGAATATATATATATTTTTTAATCCAGACCTCTTGGTGTTGATGACCACATGATGAATTGCAGAATCTCTGCAAACATCACAGCAAACATTCTGTTACAGTTTATTTCTTCTTCTTTTTCTGACTTGGCTTGAGCTGTGAATTTGATATGGATTGATATTAAAAACCAGTTCTTACTGCATCACATCAGTTTTCATTCCTTTTAAATCAAATTAACACTGCTGGACTACCACAGCCTGTGTTATTCATAGGCCCGACCAATAATTTGCTGACCACGTCGTTGCTTGCTCATTGCGCACCATGTGGAGCAAAAGGTTTTTATCTGGGTCATCAGCTAGGCGGCTGTGCTTCAGCTCCCGCGCACT
>VOQJ01021471.1:30659-41953 GCA_015052665.1 Apistogramma diplotaenia | reverse complement strand
GGGTTAAACTCCCAAAAAAAAAAACCTTCCCCTTAAAAAAACAAAACCAAACAAGGGGGGTTTTCAAAACCCCCCCCCCCCCCCCCATTCTCTTGACAAATGAGAACAGGATCACACCGAGCACATGTGACATGGAGATGCCATGACAAATGTTGTGATGTCTGCAACAGCATCTTTGAAGCGACTGGGTGCCAGTAGCGGACCTACCAGTTGTACTTTTTTTCTGCAAATGTCAGTGGAGCGACATGGTGCTGGTCTTTGAGCACAGATGCCACAAAAGGATGTCAGGCCACCCTCACGGAGTCTGGCTATGAAAGTTTGGTCAGAAACCTCCCTGGAGGTCATTTTGGCAGCGCTCCTCCTGTTCCTCCTTTCACGGGGCAGCGGATACGGTCCTGCTGCTCAGTTGATAGCCTTCTACAACCATGTCCAGCTCTCAGCAGCGGCCCATCTTCTGGTGTCTCTTATGCATTCATGAGACTGTGTCAGCACGTATGGATGTGCCATCCCGGAGAAGCTGTTGGCTCTCCGGTGTACCTGTTGTCACGGTGATTTGCACCAAAGCAGGTCTCATGTCTTCACAGTAGTTTGTTTGATATCCATAACGTTTAACAGACTTTGTGTTATAATGTGACGATCAAGTGTCCTCTTATTTTTTTTTCACAGTTTATTTCCAATCTAAGTTCAATCTTAAAAAACTTTTAAAAGTAGTTTGAGCGTCTCAGAAAGGCTACTTATGCATGGCACACATGACAGCATTTATTGAAAGAGTTAATCGGCACCCTCTTAAAAATAATGGCAAGTAATTTTTTAATGAAAGTTTCATTTTTGCCTAAATCATCATATTTTCAATGTTTGTTTCAGTTTTTTGTCTTTTCTGCAAACAATTTAAAAAAAGAGACTTTATTAAGAGGCCATTATTTTACGAGGGTGATGAAATTTAGGTGCAATCAGTAGTTAGAAGGAAAACAGTAAATAGGGTTTTGACGTATTAGGACAGATGGCATCACATTGGTTCTAATCACTATTTTGGTGACTGTTGCCTGGTATCTCAGAGTGTGGCGTGAGGCTAGAGATCGCATTGTGGGCTTTCCTGGGAGGTACCACGCGTGGGACGTCAACCATCAGTCCTGGCTCTACAACTCCAACTACTCCTGTGAGCTCTCCATGGTGCTGACAGGAGCTGCTTTCTTCCATAAGGTCAGGAAAAACAAAAAACAGCTACACCATGACAAGTTCACTTCTGCCTGTGACTATCATTTACATTTGCCCCCTTTGTCTTCATGTTCTTGTAGTACTATGCGTACCTGTACTCTTATGTGATGCCCCAAGCCATTAGGGATATGGTGGACGAGTACATAAACTGCGAGGACATCGCCATGAACTTCCTGGTCTCTCACATCACCCGCAAACCACCCATTAAGGTCAGTGACAGAGCAGGTTGCCTGGCTCTGGATGCTTTGTACCTCCCGCAGGACTTGGGTATTTATATTTTTGCCCGCTTAGCCTCGCCATTACTCAAACTGGCATATCCAATATTCCACACAAATTATCCTTTTTAAAAACACAAGATCGAATTGGTGCGTTACGGCCGATTTTTCTCCTGGATTTTTATTGGAAGGACATTTATTACCGGAGAGCACGCTTATGGCTAGACAAATAATTATAGCAATCAAGCTGGAGAAGCTGTTAGAACAGAATTTCATTGCAGCCCTCACTTTAAGTTCTTTTTGATTTAGTGGGGTGTTAATATTCAGGGGCGTTTCACAGGGGAATTAAGGACGTCTTTGATGGAGTGTGCTGCATGACAGCATTTCGCTGCTAGGAATAAGCCTTGTGAATAATGAATTTGGGGCAACTTTGAATGTGTAGCCCTGAGTGGTGAGGGAATATATTTTTCCTTAAAATAAGACAAATAAAGAAGAAAGTAAAGTTTTTGTTTAGTTTTTTTTTCTGTACCACTGGTGAGGAATTGACAATATCTTTAGTAGGTTTTTTTAGGTTTGTTCTCTTTTTTTCTCCTGCATGGCACACATGCAGCCTGCAATAATGAAAACGGTTGATAGATTTTGCTTTGGTTTGTTGTAAAAATAATACAATGCTAAAAGACCAAGACTAAAGGTAAACATGTCAAAAAGTCAGCATAATAGTGGTTAATAACCCATGTAGAAGCACTTACCACCTGAGCCGCAGCCATCCCCTTTCAGCCGACCCTTTTCAGGCTGAATAACACCAATTAACAGGCAGGTTCTTACTTACAAGTCTTGTACAAATACTACCATGGATGTCACTTTCCTTCACTCTCAAGTCAACTTTTATATCTTGGTTTTATATTTCTTTCCCTCGTTGTCTTCTGCACTCCCTCCGACAACAGGACTCTTTCTTTTGCCGTGCGGCGTTTCCAAAGGTTACTCCAGCATCTGTCATTTCAGCTACCTGGGAACGGCTACCACAGTTACTGTAGGAAAACAAAACATTATGCTCTTCCTGCTTTGGCTACGCAATCAAACCTTTGTTTTCCCCAGACGTTTCGTACCCAGTGGACATAATTAAGTCGTGAAGGTGAACCAAGTGCAGTGTCAAAAATACATTTCCAAATTATGCCACTTGGATGATTTGCAGTTTATACAGTGTAAAAAAAAAAGAAGCTTAAATCACACTTAAACAAAATAATTAATTTGAAAATCTTTCTTGATATACACTTTGGAATTAGTTGAAAGCAAAATAATCCTTTGAGGGTTTAAACCCACATGAAAAATGAAATAACTAGCTGATCCAATCCGCATCATAATGTTGCTCCTGCCCCCACGTACCCGTTTGTGCTCCCAGCAACAGCTGGACATCCTCCCAATGAGACGGTAGACTGTTCCCACATTTGGAACAGGGCATAAAGGAGTCACTGGATCTTCTACAGTGCTATTCACCAGTCAGATACATTAACATGTCTGGGGATTGTGAGAGTCAGTCAGGAGCATCAGTGCCTTCATCATTCAGGAAGTGCCTACACACTGACCACAGTGGAGGGAACCCAGGGCTCCCTGGTTCTGAGGATTTCATTCAAGTACTGATGGCTGGCATATGGATCTCTGTGACCCTCCGAGGGTATGCCTCTCCACCTTCCCTCACTGACCCATTTCCAAACTGATCATGCTCAGTGATGTTGCAGGCAGCATAACGTTTGCCCCGGAATCTCTAAACGCTTTCATCTGGGATCTTGCCAAAAAAAAATTCCCGGCCTGACGGTATGAGAGGATCACTTGCTAGTGCTAACAGCTTCACCTGTTTGCTAATTATGGTAATAGCGAGCAGTTCTAATAGCAAATTGATGTAATTTGCAGCTCAGCCCAGCACAGCGTTGGGCAATCAACTGCCTAAAGCAAACGGGGTGTAAATGATGGACTTTATAGTTTTGGTGTCCTCTGGCAAACGGCAGTCAAGCTTCATGGTACTGGAGTGTAATCACAGGTCCCTGCTAAAGGACACCTCATGAAGTCTGATTCTGACACTGTAATCAAACATACACGAGTACACAAACATCCCACTGGAGGTCATTTTGTAGGACTGGCAGTCCTCCCGTTCCTTCTCACACAGGAGCAGATACTGCTGGGTTGATGCCCTTCTACAACCCTGTCCATCTCCTCGCGACTCCTCCGCACTCCACACCCAGACTTATGGACATGCCATCCTAGAGGAGCTGGACTACACGTACAATCTGAATGGGCTGCGGGTATCGTCTCATGTCTTGTCCTGATACCAGCAGTGGCAAGGACAAATACAGAATTAGAGCGAAACCAGACTTTATGCTTTCATTTGCACCAGAGCAGTTGAAATGGATCCACAGTAGTTATGTAGTAGTGATGCTTCCTAGCTGGACAGATTGATTGAGTGGCGTAATATTTTTTGAGCAGTAAACAGTTTATTAAAGGCATGCACAAAGTGAAGCACTACCCCTTTCTGTCTATTTCAGGTAACATCTCGTTGGACTTTCCGCTGTCCCGGCTGCCCTCAGGCCCTTTCGCACGACGACTCGCATTTCCACGAGCGACACAAGTGCATCAACTTCTTCGTCAAAGTCTACGGCTACATGCCTCTGCTCTACACGCAGTTCCGCGTGGACTCGGTGCTGTTCAAGACTCGATTACCCCACGATAAGACCAAGTGCTTCAAGTTCATTTAGCATCAGGCCGAGAGTCACAGCAAAGAGCCAAAAGCAGAGCGAATCGAAGGACTGAAAATACTTATAAGAGAACAGCACCTTCCACTGCAAGCAGTAATAAAGATGGATGGGTTGGCTGCAGGGCAAATGGAAAGTAAACCCAGACGAAAGACGAGTTAAAAGCGGCTGGCTGGTGGTCTAATCAGCAACACTACTGAAAATGTGAAGGGTGGAAGCTGAAAAGGACCACTGCCAACAAAAGAAGCCTTTTTCAGTGGATGTCACTCCCTCTTTTTCTCATGTTCTCTGTTCATGCTCAAATCATCAACCACTATAGCTGCAGATGTCATTTGCACCTCTTAACCACCTGCTGATGAAAGAAGGTGGGTGTACACAATGTACAGAAACTTTCCCGGCTCAGCGACGCCCGATAATGGAGTTGGTGAGTAACTGACAGGTGCCGTGCTGCGTTCGACCCAGCAGACTGTTTGAGCTGAGACATCAAACAGCACATGGCCGCCACGACGCTTTTGTTTTACGGTTACGACCTGTACTACTTGTACATGTATGTGAGAGAAGCACTGAAGGTCAGAAATATTTTATTGATCTTAATTTTTTTTTTTTTTTTTAAATGTCGTTTAAGTGTAAATCTTTATGTGGAGTGAATCTTTTCCAGAACCTCTGCCTGTAGGACATCAGGCAGAACCTCGACTGAAGGTCGGCCCAATCACGTTTAAGTCTTGTCAAGTGCTCAAGAGGGAATTCACTTCAGCGGTCACCATAATGCCTCAATTTGTCATGAAAACCAGCCACCGTTTTGTCATTTTGTTATGCTTACATGATCTGCAATCTATGGAAGTGTTTGAAACAGCTTCTTTTTATATATATATATATACACATAATAATGTTTTAAAAATCAGAAGTTCAAATGTAGTATTGGCAAATGACTGGTTACAATGTTCCCAGATATATCCCCAGAGGTACAACAAAGTCAACAGCTGCCAAAAAAATCAACAAAACATAGACTTTAATGTTGAATTATTGATGCAAAATGTTTTCAGTGAAGTACAGAATGCTAAGAAAATCTTAAAGAGAATAGTCTGACATTTTGGTAGGAACACTCACTTGGTTTCTGGTGAAGAAGTGGAAAAGGACCATCCTCAAAACAGGCTGTTAAATATCCAACCAAAGCCAGCAGCTTGAGAACTTAATGTAGCAACAAAAAAAAAAAAAAGACTGGAAAACTGGCCTGGCTCTGCTGAGGAGCAGCAAATACTGCCTAATAGCACCTGTAAAGCACACAAAATAACCCAGTGGTTCTCAAACTGTGGGGCAGGCCCCACTCTTGGGGCACAGAGCCACTGTAGGCGGAGCTTAAAGGACTAGGGAAGAACCCCGAGTCAAACTAATAATAATCATGATATTTGTAGACAAGATAAACAAACTCACTCTATCATGCTGACATTTCTTTTATGAAGATTCAACTTATTTTATTGTCTATTATTCCTTTATGATTCATTTAATGGGGAGATTTGTTAAAATGTTTATGAGCAGCATGACTTGTCACTCTTTGGTGATTTAAGCAAGTCAGATACACAGTGTTAAATTTTTTTTCCCAGTCTTTGCATTAAGGTGAGCAGCTGCTGGCTGGTTGGAGACCACAGCATGAACAGAGTTATTGCGACACCTGCGTTGAACTTGCGATCTCATTGCCGTTGAAATTGATGATCCAAAAACGGGGATCGGGTCTGCAACTGCACACAAAGCGACTGCGGTGCATCAAAGCGGTGATCAAATGGACCGCCTGCTACCAGGCTGTCAGTTTGCAACGAATGGGGTCGAGCCCATCTGCTTTTATAACCTAGACTGCAGTTATGTACCAACTTTTGCCAATCTGAGAGCGACTGCAGTCAGTCCGTGTCAGACTGTGATTGGTTGGAGACAGGTTGCTTCCTTTCAGGCAACCTGTGCAGTCCCCTTACAATTGAAAGTGATTTCCCAGAGTTTGAGGGTGCTGCTCGCTCAACCCGTGGGCTAGCAGGTGGTTGATACAACTACCTGGAATCGGCCCCAGAACATGAAAAAGTTCAATGCAGCTACCAGGAAACCACTGACCCCCCCCCAAACAAATATGAACTTGCTCCCCACCAGCAGGCAAGCCTGTGTTCTAAACTGTAGAGCTATTCTCTTTAATATATAAACAGGTCTAACTTTCCAACACCGGTATTAGATATGTTCCAGCGTGTTCATGTTACCCTTCTAGAGAGAACGCTCCCACCTCGGACAGAAATGTCATTTTACAGTGTCGCCATATTAGTTTCACTTCATCTTCTGCTCTTCTGCTGTTGCTTGATGAATGTTTTCTTTGCCAAATAGGTACGTCGTTTGCTGCTTTCCAGCATAGTTTGCAGGCGCACACAGTGCAGGTGCTTGCTGAAAGAATGCAGTCTGGTACACCCACTTCCACTCTGCATGGTACTTTACCAGGAGTCAGTCCACTGGAGCCCAGTCCGTCATGTATGAGTGCTTTATTTGACCTTGTCACACTTAATTCCTGTAATATGAACAAAAGGAAGAATATTTTTTATAAATGTCATTTGGATTATGTTCTGTGAGGATTTTTATCAAACAAAAACTCATAAGGCCAGGGTTCCTGTATATTTATTGAATATATTGCTGAAAAAGCTTCTTTCTTTTTCTTTTTTTTTGTAACTGATACTGAAACATGCAATAAAATGACAAGACATTGTAGTTTAATATTCCATAAAAAAAACAATAATTCCCAATCTGTTAAATTTTTCATTGCCAAGGAAAACTAGCTGTTGCCACTAACTGGGAGCTGAGCTTTTTAAAAAGGTTGACTTGCAACCAGATAGTGAGGGGAGAATCGTGGAGTTTCTTTAAATCCAAATCTACGTCCTCCATATTGCTTCTTCGGCTCTGTAATCCCTCCAGTGAAACATAAAAATGTTGGATCAGGCCTGTTTACCCAAGAGGGATAAACACAGAGCCAGATTTGCTAATTAGTGTGGGCTAAAATGGCTGTGCAGAGTCCAAATTTCCACTTTGTGTTGCTGCACTGAACTTGAAAAACCAGTCTGGCTACTAACCCCCGCATCAAGTCTGAACACTTTTATTGGCACTCCACGGGCCTCATAATTACCTGGTTGACACTAAATCAGTCCTCGGGGCTCGGTTTTGGGTGAGCTGGCGTTCCCGCCGTCCTTTAGATTCTACCCTCGAGGACCTGTGGCACAGCTGGTTTTCTGTGGCTCTGAGCAGGATGAATTTGCCTGGAAGGCCGCAGTCAGAGTTGTGGAAAAAAAAGTGCCCCTGGGTCTGATCCAGAGCTGTGGGTGAGGCTCTAGCCACCTGCACCACTGTACCAGACTGATGACAGCGTCAAACATACCATTGAAGGCCAGATGAATGGAAATAAAAATGCTCAACGTTGTTAAAAAAAAAAAAAAAGACTTTTCTTTATTCAGGTGTCTGTCTGTTAAAAATCTGTTCCTAGACTTGTTATTGAATTAAAGTGGATTGGGACATTTTTGGAAGTAATAATTTGCTTGAGTAGAGTTTTGTCAAGGGAGAGATGCTGTACTGATTGGCAACCTGGGACTCCCACTTCCCAGGGGGAGGAAAAATCCCAGCTGACATAGAGCGGGAGGCAGGGTTAACCCTGTAAAGGTCGCCCGTCTGTTCCAGGGCCAGCACAGATAGACAACCATTCATGTCTATGGGCAATTTAGAGTGACCAGTTAACCTAACCCCAGTTAGTGCATGTCTGTGGACTGTGGAAGGAAACCAGAGCATCTGGTGGAACCCCACGCAGACATGGAAGAACATGCAGCACCACCACCAAACTTTACACTTGGCACAATGCAGTCAGATAAGTACCGTTCTCCTGGCAACCACCAAACCCAGAAACCTCCATCGGACTGCCAGACAGAGAAGTGATTCATCACGTCTCCACTGCTCTGGAGTCCTGTGGCAGCATGTTCTACACCACTGCATTCAATGCTTTACATTGCACTTGGGTGTTTAAGGCTTGGATGCAGCTGAGAGGGATCGTTCTCTCACAAATGTTTGCAGAAGTAGTTTGCATGCCTGGGGGCTTGGTCTTATGTACCTGTAGCCATGGAAGTGACTGAAACACCTGAAATCTGGATGGATGAGTGAATTCTTTTGCCTCCACTTACAGGAAAGGAACCCGATAGAGTAACTTCACTGACCTTATGTCTTCCAATAACATTATGAGGTTGATATTTTGAATTTCAATGGGTGTCCTATAAAGGGCTAAGATGACCTGCTGAAGTTCAAACTGAGAGTCAAGATGGGAAAGAGGTGATTTAAGTGACTTCAGACAGTGTGGTTGTTGGTGCCAGACGTTTACAGAGAACGGTTCAAAAAAAGAAAATATCAGCTGTAGTTCTCTGGTGGAAATGTTTTGCTGATGGATGAGGAGAATGGCCAGATTGCTTTGAGTGGATCAGAAAGTAACAGTAGCTCAAAGAACCACTGGTCACAACCAAGACATGCTGAAGAACATCTCTGAACTCAAACGCTGAACCTTGAATCAGATGGGCCACAGCAGCAGGAGGCTGCAGAGGATATCACTCCTGTCAGCTAAGAACAGGAAGCTGAGGCTACAGTTCATACAGGATAAAAGAAGATTGGAAGAAAAGTTGCCTGGTCAGATGCGTCTCGATTTGTGATGCAGCGTTTGGATGGTGGGGTCAGAATTTGGTGTTAACGATATAAAAGCACAGATGCTTTCTGACTTGACTCGGTGGTTCGGGCTGCTGGTGGTGCTGTGACGGTTCGTGGAGGATATTTGGCCTTTTAGTACCAACTGAACATTATTAAATCCCACAGCCTGTTACTGACCCTGTCCATCCCTGTACGACCACAGTGTCTGCTTCCATCTCGCAGAGCTCAGATCATCTCAAACATGACAATGAATTCACTGTACTCAGATGTCCTCCACAGTCACAAGATCTAAATCTAATAAAGCACTTTTGTGTTGTGATGGAACGGGAGATTTTCGTCATGAATATGCCGCTGTGGTGGCTGTGTGATGCTATCATGTCAATATGGACCAAAATCTCAGAGGAATGTTTTCCAGCACCCTGTTAAATCGATCCCATGAAGAATTAAGACAGCCCTGTAGATAAAACTGGGGTCTAATGAGGTATACCTAATGAAGTGTCCAGTGAATGTGTGTGTGTTTGATTTTTCCCAGAAAAGCAACAAAGAAAACCTGACGGCAGCCATTGTTTCTTCCACTTTGTGCATAGAAGATCAGAAATAAGTGAACATTTTCTTTAGTTCGGTTGTTCTTCCTCAGTATGCCTGAGATACAGATTAGCTATAGTTGCATTTTTGGGGGGGAATTACATAAAATGTGAAAACTTAAATATCTGAAATTGAGTTAATGATTGTTATCATACGCAGCAATCCTGGACATAACCTGCTTCACAAAAATATTTAAGGCAGATTTTCATGTCTCTAGTCAAAGCTATTCCCAGGGCTGCTGGCTGTGTGTGTGTGTGTGTGTGTGTGTGTGTTACAAAATGAGCTCAGTGGCCGGAGCTGGGATCAGGAGGCAGGATGCTTGCAGGAAGAAAGCGTTGCAGCACTGTGTGCTGATCTGGACCGAGTATGGCAGGATAAACGCACAAGAGAATATTTTGACAATATGCATTTTTAAAAATTTATTAATGTAACTTTTATGCAAAATAGAGCTATCCAAGCACCTCATGAAAAATTCATCGCGCACTTCGAAAGCAGCTCGTTTAAGCGGGAAAACCACAGACCTGGCAACCCTGGCTGTTTTCCCTCCATTTCTAGTCTTTAGGCTACATTAAGCTGGCTCCAACTGCACATTTGCCATCAATGCCAACACTCCGAGAATATGAATAGGCCTTTTCCCCCAATACTGCGTCAAAGGTTATCAGTGCTGGCTGTGCACAAACCTGCACTTTAAAACTAAGTGCAAACCAAACTTGTAATAAAAACATTCCAGCAGCTGTTATTCCTGTTTGCGTGGGGAGCGGAATTATTGTATACCAGGAATGCTAGAACATCTGTTTCTCATTAAACACGGCAAAAAGCTCTTTCAACAACCTGACTTTGTAGGAATTTGAGCAACAAAACTAAAAAAAAAAGGGTGAGGTGTGGTTGGAGCATCCCATAAGTGAGGTGAAGGGTTCAAATGTGACCTCACTGGGAGAAAAACGAACCCAACACCTCTCAGCTTCAGCCGGCGGACAGCGGGGAGAGGGCAACACGGGTGTGGCTGTGCTGTCCGGTGTTCTTCGGGGGATTTTTCTGACTCACAGCCGCTCTTTCAGATGAGTTTAAAACTGGCTTTGTTCCAGAGTTATCCGCTGCCTGGATAATAAGATTTCTCAACTCTCAACATTTTTTTTTTTTGGTTTATTTTAGCATTTATGTAATAATGAAAATGATAAAATATGATCATCTCCTTCTTGTAATTCATCTCGCCACTCTTAACGCGTGTTAGAAGCAAACACCGTCGAGGCAGAAACAGCCAGGGTTACGTGGCCTGTGCGGGACTTTGCATATTCCTCCTCAGTGGGAAGCGCCGTGTTTCTACATGAATGAACATGGCTGAATTGTCAGAAGGCTGAATAGTGAAACAGGCTCAATGTGTATTACACAGGAAAGGAAGCTGCTCTTTGATGCCGGTGGCATGCAGAGCTGTGTCCAAGAGACTCGGCAAGCGCGAGAAAAAGAGTTGCATTCCTCTCGTCTAAAGTGGCGTCAGATGCATAGTGCGTTGAGTTATGCAAGACCACGATATAAAGAAAAATCTGTCTCTGTTTAACGCGCAGCCCACAGAAATGGCCATGAAACCGGTAGAAGAAGAAGGACAATCCAAGAGCATAGAAGAAGAAAGAAATGAATGGATCTTGCATAATGTCATGTGCATGTAAACCAACTGTATAAAGCATAGCTTGTAAGTATAGCTGCAGCATGTTGTAGGCCCTTTGGAGCAGTTTTCTTCATTCATTCTCTTTTGTCGGTGGCTGCGACTGATTGAGAAATGTCTGGTATGCTGGTGGCAGCGGAAATCCAGAGAAGGAAAAAAAAAAAGAAGGAAGGGGTCTGC
>VOQJ01021471.1:0-30635 GCA_015052665.1 Apistogramma diplotaenia | reverse complement strand
TTTTGTTTGTTTGTTTGTTTTTTTGCTATATCGTCGTCATTTATTTTCAGTGTGTCGTTGCCTTTTCTTGTAACTAAAAAGGCCGATGCACGCGGTCTGTCTCACAGAAACGTGGCAGATTAAAGGGCAGTCTGGCAGTTAAGACTGGCAGCCCGTACTCATCCCTCACACCTGTGCAACACACAACAAACATCCCACAGGGAACCTTCTGCTGACCAAAAGTGGGAATCAAGGGAATGCTCCTTCTGGAAGTCCGGTCTTGGTAAATCATCCTCCTATGTGTCGCTGAGGGTGTGCCAGTGGCAGACCTGCTGTCCCTCCGCCTCCTTCATCTCTGTCCAGTGGGCCTGCTGCTCCTCGCTGGTGCTGTTGAGGCCCAGGGAGACCCAGCCCAGCCGCTCCCTGGGCCTCATGCTGCTCCGGCGGCAGAACACCGACACTACGAGCGACACCTCGGACAGCTGGAAGAGCGCCACCTGGAACACAAACGTCTCCTTGTAGATGGGGTTGGGCTGACCGCGGCAGACGGCCGTCTTACACTTGGACATCTCCTTCCCCTTGGAGTCCAGCATGGTCAGCTTCACATATGTGTCTGAAAGGAAGCATGGGAGAGAAGTGAGACAGTGCCATCAAGTGGTGGGACATGGGTACATACAGCATTAAAAGTGTCCTTTAATAATAGTACTCAAAACCAAGAATTGCCTCATTCGTAAGGCGAACTGTAGAAGTGCTAATTAAATTACATTAAGCAGGTTTCTTAAAAACAGCACATAAATTATAAATGATGCCAAAGTGAAATGACCTTCGAAACAACTAAGCAAGTCAGTGTTGGGCATAAAATTAGGAACTATTAAAAGACTGACATTTCTGCTTTCTTGCCATCAGTCAGATATCTATCAGCTTAGTAAATATAGAGTTAGAGCCAGGGGAAAGTTGGATTATCTTAAAGTAACATCATGAGGGAAACAGTGAGCCATGGTCTGACATAATTTAACAAAATCTGTTGCGCTAGTCTAAAGTCTATACCAGCAGTGTGTTTACAGGCACCTCTGATTTCACCAGTTCCAATGTTGAAAAGTTGTTCCTGTCACTTGGATGTTACGTACAACACGGTTATTACTAATTAACTATGTCTCTCAAACTGAAACCACATTAAATGTTGGCAAAAACCTGACATTAAAACATAAATGTGCACCATTAACCAAACATTTCTTAGCAACCAAATATTTGCTTTACTTTACTTTAGCCGGCCAAGTTTTGTTTTTGTATGACATCAACAACTTGGGCACAGGTGCCCCCTTGAGGGGGTTTTCATGTGGGTTTCCCCAGTCAAAATTCATTTTTGTGGTTATTCATTCACCACATAAATGCACAATGAGCTAAGCTCCCAGCTCTAGTCTGACCTTACAGAACCAAATCTAAGTACACCACAAACAATCTACAAAGTTTAATGTAACAGAAAGGTTACATGTACTTTACTTTGGTCTTACCTCTCATGATATAAAGCTGCCCCCCTACGAAGTGTTTTACACAACAAAACAGACCATCTGTGGCAGACCACGGCACACATACAGCGTTGGAAAGAGGAAAGAGGGGAAACAGTTTAAAGACAGTGATATACAGCAGAAGGTCAGCTTTCACGGGGAGCACGGGGAGCATGATGAGCAGCAGTTCCTTCAGCATTTTGGCTTTAATAGCTTAGGTTATTAAAAAGCTGCTGTTCCTGCCAGGAAACGTTCAAATGTAACGGACCTCAATTTGCTTCTGTTGCATGCTGCCGGAAGTCCTGCCCATCTGCTCTGCCGAAGCAATAGTCTGATGTATCAGCACCCGTTGGGCAAGAGGTTTCGCAAAGGGAGAAGTTTAACTGAACAATTTACAGCGTCACTCAGCACCTCAACCCACACGGGCACAAGCGCACAAAGTTAAATATTTGTACTTACTGACGGGTTTATCGGATGCCGTGGTTTTGAAGTGGTTGCCCTTGATTACCTCAGCTGAGAGCTGCCCTGTGGCAGTGTTGTAGATGAGACCCAGGAGGATCTCTGGTGTGGACGAGTCTTCAGTGGAGCGGTAGGACAGAGCTCCTGCACTGCGAGACACGCTCACCACAGAGCCACAGCCCTGGCGAGACAAAACCCGGAGACTGTTTCTTTGTTTGGTTTACCATCTTATTATCAATTAAAAACAATAAGAAGCTAATGATTAATTAATTAACCGTAGCAGGGGCCACTAGGCCACTAGGACATAAAAACTACACGTATAGCAGCGCTAGTTAAATCTGATAATAAAGAAAGCTTAAATTTGTTTGGTAAATAAGGTTTAAACTAAACTATCCAAAGTGGAATATGTAAAGTAATGTCTCACTGTAAGTTCAGAGCCAGGCTCCAGGGTGACAGGTAGAGCGATTTTGCCCTGGAGGTTGAGCTTTGTCAGGTAGAACACCTTCTCTCCCAGGACCTTCTCCTTTTTCATCCGCCTGATACTGTACAGGCGGAAGCGAACAGCATAGTCCCCCAGGGCATCCTGCTCCACCCTGGAAAACTTGAATGTTTCTGTGAAGACGGGACACGGGCCCTTCTGCACGCCGGTCTTAGCTCGTTGCTTCTTGGTGGGCAGCAGGACCAAGTGGACCTGCCACGAAATATTGCCCGTCTGCTTGAGGGCGGGAATGTCGGTCGCAGCTGTGACCGTGACGGCAAGCCACTGCTCGCTGGAGTCGTACTCAAAGGCGACGTCCAGGGTGCCGTACTTGCCGAGGGGCTCGGGCTCGTAGGCAGTGAGGAGAGGAGGACCAGAACCATCCTAAATGCACAAATAAGCAAAAAACAATTGGTCTTACTTTTGTGGCACTGAGTGATCATTCTATCAAACTACATGGACACAAAGAAAATGGAACAAAACTCCCACCTCTGGCCCCAGAACAGCAGTGCTGTCACTGGGTATGTCCTCATCGCAGGCTTTGTTGAGGTAACTTTCTGTGTCCTGGTCCCCGCTGGCCTCACTGGAGCAACGGGGACTGTCACAGCGCTGTGGGGACGGCACCCTCCTGACCCCTCGCTCCGAGTGGGCTCGAGACGACACGCGGGCCCCCGGGTCCTCGTCTTGGTACGGAGGAGGCTGAGGCTCACTGAGTGAGGAATCTTTCTTTATCCTCTGGATGCTGTTGGCTGACAGTGACAGAGAGGGACACCGAAGGAGTGTTACTGGAGCCGTACTGTGCTCCGCATGGAAACTCGCTAGGTTCTTGTACGCGTTTTATGAATGTTTTCATATTGTATCTAACTTAGTTTGTGTATTTGCTTTTTCGGTGATGTTCAGTGTCAGCACGTGCGCGCTCACCCCGATCACTGGAGGCCTCGCTGCTGTATCCGCCATGCTCAGTGGACTGTTTGTGTGCGGTGCTCCATGCAGAGGTTGTGTTCTGCTGGGCCTTGCCCTCTGGAACGCTGTCCTCCTCGCTGTCTGATAAAACTCCCTCTGCACGTGGACACAGATTCTAGTAAACCACAGACTATAATGTGCGCAGTATTTGAGGAATCAAGAAAGTCGAGCAGTTTAACATGCAGCTGTTGAAACAGGTCGAGATTTGAATTTAGAACAAGTTGAAAACACGATAAAGGTTGAAGATCCAAAGAGCAGTGCGGAAGGAGAAGCAGCACACCCTCTAACCTTGGTTTCCTTTCTTTTTCTCCTTCTTGCTTTCCTTGCCTTTGTCCTTCTTTTTCTCCACATCTGAAGCTTTTTCTGTTTTCTTCGAACCCTCCTTTGCACCGTTACCTTTTTTCTTATCTGACTTTTTCACTGTGGAAGAAGAAAGCTCAGATTCTTCCTCATCGTCTCCCTCTCGCTCAGTGCCATCCTCTACCTCTTCTTCTTCTTCCCCGTTGTCTTTTTCCTCTTCCTGTTTTGACACCCTGCTTTCACTTTCACAACCACGTGAGTCACTGCTGTCGTTTGCCTTCTTGTTTGTGTTTTCTAAAGCATCGACCTTCTCCTCTCGCCTTCCGTCTTGGGATTCTTCTTCGTTTCTCTGAGACTTGGCTTCTTTCTCCAGCTGCTTCTGTCTCCTTTCTCTTCTCCTCTGTTCCCTCCTTTCCTGTAGCTCCTTCTCTTCTTTCTTTTTCCTCTCTTCCTCTGCTAACTCAGCTTCTGTCTTTTTAACTCGCCAGCATCCATCCCTCCATTCCCACTCCAGCTGGCTCTGAGCGTTTGCTACCTCAGTTGCATCACTAGTTTGGCTGTTCTTTGCGCCTGTGTTGCCCACCTCTGAGTCTCTGGGCATTTGCCACATGCTTTTATTGCCGCCCTTGCCTTCTTGTGGGTTGGAAGTCTGACCAGATTCCTGGCTGCCATTTTCTCCATCTTCCTTCTCTTGCACCTTGTCGATGATTGTGGTGACCTGCTCAGTCAGCTGGTCGCTGACAGCGTAGGTGACATCACTGACGGCGTTGGCCAGGTCGTCCACTCGACTGGTGACTGAGTCCAAGATGGAGGAAATGTTGACAGATGGGAGATTTTGCTGGAAGCTCTTGAAGAAGGCCATCTCTCAGCCGGGGTTCCTCCTGTCACCACGCTGACCACTAGATTAGCTCATCAGGGGCACTGACACGGACATGTGTTTGTTAGCATGGCGTGCTGGCAGCATCGCAGTGAGTGCTGACGTGTGCATACGCTCTGATATGGGGATATTAAAGATTATACTGTTTTTCAGGTCATAAGCTTAGACATTATTGGCCAGTTTTTTGAATGTGCCTAGTCCTCAACTAAAAGAAAAACACAGTTAAGACCTCCACTGAAAAAAATGTTTTTAGTTCACGACTTAGACTAGGCTAAGTGTAAAAGTAATAAAATGCTTATTAAATACCTTTGGGAAATCAATTTTCAGCCTACATTTGGCTGTTTTTCTTCATATTTCATCCTCTTTATTTCTCTCCTGTGCTAAATCTTACCTGTTCTACTCTGACTTTGTGTTGGTGCTGGTCCAGAAGCTCGTTATGCCTCGGTGCTTTTGGAGAACAGCCAACATTATGATCGGTTTGAGAATCGAACATGTCATAGTCATAACAGACCAAATTTGCAAACTGCATCTGTGAATCATTGGTGGGTGAACTGTGGTAATCCTTCCCCTAGCAACTAATGTCAGTGCTTAGGTCAAGCTTTTTTTTTTTTTGGTTGAAATGCATGGGACCAATTCTAGATTGAGTACCACATCACTGGATCCAATTTCAGACTCTTCCAGTCTGCTAATCATGCTTCTTCTGCTCCTCGCTCCTCCATCATCCAGCCAATATTCAATTAACTGATCAATGTTTGACATGGTTCAGTAAATTAAAAAAAAGGATAAAAGACAGAGGATGCTGCCAGAGAAGCTTGGAACAAGGAACCAAATTTATATCCTATAAAGATTAGCAGGGCCAGTGAAAGAAGCAGCTGGACTGTTGTGTGTGAAAACAGCTAATAATAGTAATTGTGTTGTATGAATTGTACTGTAAACAAAGGATTATCAGCAGCAGTCATGGTGCTTTTTATAAAAAATAAATCAGATGTGCAAATGAATGACACATTAAACATGACAGTACCTCTCAGACTTTATAGTCCGTCACAGCCACAAAACACATCATGACATCATAGCCTGCTCTTAAATCAATTAGAGAGCAAATTTTGTATGCAAAGTTATTCTAAAATGAACAAATAAAATAAGCTGAGATAATATATGCTTTTAATTTGGAGAAGTGCTGTCTCAGCTCATATGCAGCTGCTTTTTTTTTAGCAGAGTACCAAGATCACTAAGACGAAGCAGAGCTACCACATTAATATCATAACACCCCACGTACAATACAACAGATTTAATAGTGTGATACATCTGTGAGTGCGTACCTGGCTGGTTGTTCTTATAGTCACTGAGATGTGGCAAACTGTTGGGACTCTCCACTGACAGCTTGTTGTTGAGGTAAAGAAAAAACAGAGCCAACAACGCCATGAAGGCTGCAATGGAAGACAGGACGCCCAGCAGCTCGGGAGAGACTGAGGGGAAGAAGAGGAGGGAGGAAGAGGAGAGACGATGTAAAACAAGAGCAAGAACAAACAGAAACAGGGAAATCCAAAATTTAGGCTTAAACATAAGTAAAACCAAACCAAGGAATATGATTATGTAAAAACATACACAGATGGTTACCAGCTTTAAAAAAAATCTGTTGAAAAGCTGTAAACAAGCCCATTGATAAACATCATTATATTAAAAATCCTCACATTTCGGCTTGTCAGGGGAGAGTAAGATATTGTTCTTTTTAACATTTCCACTTCAAAGGCATACCAGATCAAATCTACAGCGCTGTATGTAGGCCAACCATACTTCATGTAACCATGCAACCCTGTGCTATTTTTATAAGTGCCTCAAAGGGACTGTATCTAACTGAAACAGAGACTCAGCAAACCCAGACCAAAAAAAAAACAGACTAGGCCATCGCTTAATAGGCTGTAGCACAGTCACAGCACAGTGTAATAGTTGGGGAACTGGGGAAGGAGGTGGACAGTGAAGCATGAACACATTTCTAATGATCATATGCCTCAGTGGAAAGGGCAGATTGTAAAATCAAAGGCACTGAAACCAAGTGAGTTATAAGCACATATTACTGCCTCAATAAAATGATATTCAGGAATGAATCCCTTGGTGTTTCATCTTTAAGGCTTAAGCCTTTTGTTACATCTCTCCCCCAAATTGTTTAATCATAGCGGTAACATTGTAACTAAGCACAAAAGCAGAAAGATTTATATTCATTCTGACTGACTGACTACTTCATGATTCCTCTTGGTATATTTTATAAAACCAAATAAAGGTAAAGTAAACTGTAGTTAACAAAGTGGTTAACAAACAGGACAGATAAGAGGCAATGACCCTCCCTTTACAAGAACAACAGCTGGTACATGAGCTAACATTATATCAGCTAATGTTACAGTAGGCTCAAGAGTCCTAAAAACACACTTCCCCCAACAAAAAGTTTGATTATATTCTCACATCATATGAATGAGTCCAACAAAGTTCGATCCACTTCAAAGAAAGTTTCACTAAAGGCTGCTAACAGCAGCTAACAGTAGCTAACAGCAGCAAAAACAGCAGGGCTGACCAACAGGAAAGTTCAGGAGATGCTCAACAACTCATCGCAAAATCGCTGTCATTGGACAGAAATGAGCTTTCATGAAATTTTACACCCACCTCCAGAGTAAATGGACATGGACACCCAAAACATTGACAGCTGAGGTAAACAGTGGACTGAGTTTTTGTCCTACAGTGGCCACCATAGCCAGGATTATACACTTGAATTGGGAGAGTTAATAAAACAGCATTCAGTAGACTGCAATCAATGGATGTCTAGCTGTCAGATTTTACACACTCTACCTCTAACTTATCATGATAACAAATAGACACAGTGAACCTGCATTCAATGTTTTCCCTCTCTCCCTTTTTTTTTTTTACCTTTTTAAGTGTGTTTTTATTCCCTCCTTACACAAATATTCCATACTATTGTATAGTAGATGATTAGATGATTGTCTCATAATGTATTGGTGTACCGTAATACCTCCACTATCTGTGTATTATAACAGCAGAATTAGATTGTGACATATGTGAGTCCTATTCCAGTAAACCAACTTCACACTGTAGTTATTTAAACCACGCTTGTCAAACTGCTGCATGCTGCTTTATGACCTTTTAAAGTGATATTTTACATTTATTACCGAAGGTTTTATTTAATATTTATATGGAATTCATCTAGCCTACCTTGATAAAGAGAATGGATGGATGGATGGTTATATTTAATTGTTTAATATCCAACCATCCATCCATTTTCTTCCGCCCATCCAGGGCCACAAACACCTCACCCAAAGGCACCAAAATGGCAAATGCCTTCTCCAAGTCCACAAAACACATGTAGACTGGATTAACAAACTCCAACGCACATTCGAATATCCTTGAGAGGATAAAGAGCTGGTTCAAAGTTCTGCAACCAGGACGACAAACCACATTGTCCTCTTGAATTCAACATTCAACAAACAGAGGGACCCTCCTTTCCAGCACCCTGGCATAAACCTTACCAGGGAGGCTGAGGTGTGTGATGCCCTGATAGTTGGAGCAGTCTCCCCTCTTACAGATGGGGACCACCACCCTGCCCGAGATCACCACTCAGAAGCGTAGCAACCAATACAGCCCAACAACATCCAGAGCCTTCTGGAACTCAGGGTGAATCTCATCCACCCCAGGGGTCCTTCAACCAAAGAGTTACCTAACTACCTCAGTGACCTCACCCCCAGTGATGGACGAAATATCCCCCTCGTCCCCAAACTCTGCTTCCACTACAGAAGGTTTGTCAGTAGGATTAAGGAGGTCCTCAAAGTATTCCTTCCACCCCACCCGCACCTGTTTAATTTTTTATCATTATGTAATATCCTTATGTTTGAAGATGACTGTTTATTTCACCCCTATGATGAATCAAAGAAATAAAACTGAGGTGCATTTTGGGCCGAGCAAACGGGGCTGAACAGTTGTAGCGCGTCTGCATTATAGCAGGTGGCCACATCAGCACCAGTCACCCTGTCACTGATCAAACTGGTGTGAAAAGTGGTCTCTCCGATGAGAAAACGAGAAAGGAAAACGAAGGTATACTGTCTCAAACCTTCTGGCTGAACTTATTATGGACAGACTTGTCTCACCATGGCAACAGGCAGAAATGACTACAGCCTGACAACTAGCTGCTGCCTGCAGCGGACTGCCAAAACGGTGGATGCTAAATTCCCAAGAACGGCAAGAGAAGTAGGAGGGCGATAGCAGAGCAATGTGACAACAGCAGCTTACCTTCTCTAAATGAATATCCTCTTTAAAGCCAGCTGTTTCCCAAACGCACTACTTAAACCACTGATAGTATGATCTAAGAAGAGGGGGGGGTTAACAAAGTTGTCCTGCTCTAAAGTAATCCTACATGTAATAAATCCCTTACACTTAGTCTGGTCCAGCACTCGCCGGGCTTACGTATCAACTCTCACTCCAGACAGCAGTGTTGATTGAGGCAGAATGACCTCTGAGGCTATGAGAGCAGCAGCCATCTGTCAAAAACGAACAGCGTATGGTCCCGAGCTGCGGCAAGTGATGACACTTCATACATGGCCATGCTCTGTAAATGTCAACAGTAGCTGAATAATTCAGACACCCGGGGTAACCTGATCTCCTCCAACAATATAGACTGGAAAGTGGAGCGGTGCAGCAACTGGGGCCTTTGAAACACTTCACCCTCGTGTTTTTACATAATATCCAGGAAAGTCTGATATCTCTCTTAAGCGCAGAGCAGATTAAGGTGGATTTTTTTTAAAACTCCACTCTTCGGTCTCATTTTTATCCTTCCTGAGTGTGTGTGCATGCACAATCTGCATGTATAAACTCAATAAACAAGATAAAAATAACAGAATAAATCCAGCATGTGAACTCAGGCTGAACTCGGGATTCTGAATTGAGCTTCGGGATTCAATCTTCTAATTTTTTTCCCCCCCTCACAGGTAATGACTCCAGCGAGCTGACAAACAAACATAAAAGCGCAGCCACTGAAGCATTCACTGAGAAAACGAATAATAGCCTGAGAGAAATGTAAGCGTGTTTGAATGAAGCGTCTGTGTCAAATAAAAACAAGGCAAGCAAATCATTCTTTCATGTTTCTATTCTGCGAAGACACGGGTTGACTCAAATTTCCCCATTGCGAGTGTTAACCTTGATTAATTTATTTCATTTAAAGCTTTAAAACTCAGTGGAGTTTCTAGGACATGCATGTTATGCAATCTGGAATTGTTGCTTACACATGGACCTCTGGTACGAAACAAAACCTCCACGCTGAATAAATCATGAACACGCAGATGCCTTCTTTTGCTGAAGTGAACTTAAACTTGATATGCCGTGCATAATTCACACACAAACCGTGTGCTTGCCGAGCACGATATGGAAAAGCATTCTATAAATCATATTTCGGTGAAAATTCCCAGGCAAACGAGGGCGCCTGCGAGTGGGGGGAGTGAGCCGGTCTTCACCAGTCATGCAAGAGAAAAGGCTTAAAAATGCGCACACAAAGGCCCGCTTAAGAAATGGCATTATATCAAAATTGTATAATCTGCTTACATCAGAGAATTCAGAATATAAACCTGTAACTTAAATCTCGGCAGTGGATTGAAAATCAGCTTGTGCTGTAATGCGTAGCGTGAGGAATGCACGTGTCATATTAACTCGCTGCAATTGGTTAATGCGTACGTATGTAACACCTGACAAGTTTAATTGTGATGATAAAAAACATACCAGATATATGAACTAAATACACAGTGGCTAAAGGAACCCTGTTTGCTGTATTTGTCCTTTCTGTTGCTCATTTTCTTTTCTTCTTCCAGTAGTTAAATTCACTTCGCTGGGAGGGATGGGGAGTCTACACGTCCCTGCCCCTGCTAAATTAGTTCTTATAACTAGTGGGGATAACGCTACATCTTAAAACAGGGGCAGCCAATTAATTTTTCCAAGGGGCCACATGAGAAATTTACAAGCTTATTGGTGCAGCCCCTCCTCAACAGTCCAAGTTTCTCATGTGGCCCCTTGGGAAAATGAATAGCCCACCCCTGGTCTGCAACAGAAACAATGATAAAACCAGAACTTCTCTTTCACTTGCACCACTTGTTTATCCCATGAAAGCAAAATATGGACGTAGCTTCTGGGTCGGAAAAATGCCAGTGGGGGAAAAGCCTTAAGCCTGCATCCTATCTGAAGGTCACCAGATGGCAACAGCTGCGACTGGAAAAAAGGCTTCAGGTCCTCTACAGTAGTAAACACGAGAAAAAACACTTTTTGTTTTGACGCTTGTAAACTTTCCTGCCGAGTTTATGGTCCTTCACTCATTTTGGGTCATAATGAATTAAAAAATTATGTCTAAGTAAGTAATTATGTGTATTTCTATTCTAAATTGCCCATAGGTGTGGATGAGAGTGTAAATGGTTTTGTCTCTCTGTGCTGACCCTGCAACAGGCTGGTGACCTACACAGGGTGTACCCTGCTTCTAGCCCTATGACAGCTGGGATAGGCTCCACCCCCACGACCCTGAAAACGATAAGCGGAAGAGAATGGATGGATGGATGGTAAAAGAGGGGTGACTCCATCATCCAAGCAGGTTGATTTATTAGGAATCATCTATATACTCTGGTTAGTTAGTTAGTTAGTTAGTTAGTTAGTTAGTTAGTTAGTTAGTTAGTTAGTTGATGTGTACGTTTATGGGATTTCTGTGGTTCCTGAATTTTTTTTGTGGGTTTAAACAAAATCCACACAAAAGCATCTGGTTGCAGTGTGGCCTTACCTCGTCTGGCACAGATGAGCTCGTGAACACCACAGTTCCTCCCCCCTCCTGAGAGAAAGACATAAATGAAAAGCTGGGAGTCAGAGGCTCAAGTATGATTTTATGCGCTGTAGAAACATATGGTCGGTCCTCAGGTTAAATGAGCAAACAGATGAACATGTCAGCAGACATAAAACCACTAAGCATGAATGACCTTGTTTGCTTTACATGGTTTCTCTGTTTCCCGTCTTTAATATATAGCGAAGGGTACATTAGCCTATAGAGGAGGGTAGGACATCATTAATCATCTATGTAGCAGTAATAACCACGGGCCACTACAAAGGAGCACTTTTAAAAATGTACTGTGTCAAAACTGTTCTCAGGCTAACTGATGTCGAGAAGCCATGCATATTAAAAGCAGTAATTATAGCTCCATGCATTTTTCACAAGGTAACTAATAACTCATTAATGTGATGACTGGCATGGACTCTACAAAGTAATTTTCTGTTTTATTTTGTAATCCCACTTCACCTTGAAGCCTTGTCACTTTTACTCAGTGTCTTTGTTAGTTTTCCGGACAGTCTTTTTGTGTAATGCCGCTGTTTAATTAGCTGTCACTCTCCCTCCTATGTAGCTCTTCCCACAGGCCTGACTGACTTTTGGAATTTCCAGTTGAGCACTTCATTGTGTTTCTTTGTATCCTTTCCATCTACGACCTCCTGCCACATTATTTTTACTTGTGCTTTTGTCCATTTCCTGTAACTCTTGTGAAGTTTTTTTTTTATTGGATTCTGTTGTCTTTCCTGCTGTTTAGCTGCACTTTTTGCTTTGTGAACTGGCATCCTTTGTACACCCTATTATCCACTTCGTCACCAGCAAACCAATTAAAGGTGGGATTAGGGCTAGGCTGCATTCTAGCCTCATGCTAAACAAGAAAACAGAATATGAGGTCTTTCAAAACAACTTTCTTACATCCATTTTAGCCTTACAGCTCTTTGGTAAAATTAGCAACATAATTTAAACACTTACATGTATGTTTAATCAAATTTATCACAAATACTCTGTTTATAGTATATGGAAATACGTTTTAGGTTTTTACCATGTTTGCTGGGATACAATTTCATAATGTGTCAGTTGGTTCTTACATGTAATCCCTGTGAGGCTTAAGTTAACATAGGGCTTCCTCCCCTTCGCATGTCCACAGGTTTATTCAGTGACACATAATCTCTCTTGGCTGAACACTTCAGCATCAAGGCTTCAGTATCACCATTAATTAAGATGTTTAATACTTAAGAATGTGGCAAGGTCGATCGTGATCGTGAAACTGCAGATAGTAGCAAGAGAAGAATTTTCTAATTTGTTGCAGAGTTGTCTAAAACCAAAGTAACAACATTTTACTTCAATAAGGTTCCCTTCATAAAATGTAAAAAGAGGTTGTACTGCTTCCTTCACACCCAGGACTGAACAGTGAGAGTGATCTGAGGTATTGACTTCAGTGCCGGAGCAAAGACAAAACTCTGACTGCGGCAGCATATGGATCCTGTCTGACTCGATTCATTCAATTAATTCACTAGTTGAAAAACTCTGTCAGTTATTCTTTCTAAACTGTAGTAATTCTTAGTGTGCAAGTACTTTCCCTTGAAGCACTAAAAGAGATGGCTTTACATAATAATATCTGTGTACAGCCAGAAGTGTCGAGGTTCCCTCATTCCTTCACATTTTGCTTCCAAGGAGACAGACTTTAGGCTGAACTTCTCCAGGCTTTCGGAAGGTCTTTCAAAGTTTTTCTTTGGCTACTGGCTGCTTTTTCACTTATTTTCAGTCCAGGCCTTGTACCTGACCATTTCCAGGATTTTTTTGTTTTGTTTGTTAAGCCACTGACCCTGTTCACTGAAGCCTCGTGAGAAGCCTGTGAAGAAGCCATTCTGAAGGATGGGGAACAAGGAGAAAAGGCTGAGGTGTGCCAAACTACACAAGAAATGGACTGAAAATCATTGGCAGCAGGTTTCATGGAGTGATGAATCTAAATTTGGATTCATCGCTGAAATCTTTGGTTCATATTGTCAGTATGGAGGTCAGGAGAGAGGTGAAACCGTGAGTGTCTACAGCCGCCTGTAAAAGCATGGTGGAGGCTCTGTAATGGTTTGGTGCTGCATCTCAGCCAGTGGTGTAGGAGATCGTGTGAGAACTGATGGTATTATCAACACAGAAAAGCACCATCGGAATGTGATCCACCATGAAATTCCATCTGGAAAGATGGATTGTCTGATTGACAACAGCTTCATTTTTCAGTTCATCCAAAACACACTGCCAGTGGAGCAAAAGCATACTGTAACAATGGAACACCATCAGTCATGGATTGGCCTCCCCAGGGCCCGCACCACAACGTTGCTGAAGCAGCGTGGGATTATGTTGACTAAACAAAAAGCAGCCACCATCCAAAGAAGAGTTTTGAATCTCCTTCAAGAAAGCCAGATAACTACCTCTGAAGACTACTTAAAGAAATGACCAGAAATTCAAAATTAAGTAAACTTTTAATTTAAAAAAAGATGAACATTAACATTCTCCTGGCGCTGTCTAGCTCTAATTATACCACATCACTTATTGTGTCACTGCGCGGCGCCCGTGACACAATAAGACCAGTATCCGTGACGGGACGGGACAAGGCACGCGTCTTCTCTTTGTCGGTGCCCGGTGATGTGTCCCGGTCACTCTCACTAACGCCTGTCAGAGACACTTATCCCTCAGCATGAAGGCTGTTGAATCCGTTGCACACGTTCGCCTGAAGGCATCTACAGCACGTGCAGAAATCAAATAAAGTCACAGTAGCGGGGTGCTTGCAAATATTATTACATCCGCCAAGTGATGTAGTTCTTTAACGGAAGAGAAACAAAAAGTCATGTGATGCTAAGCAGCGGCATGCTAAGACTTTCTGTTAAAATATTCAAATAAATCGTTACGTGCTCGCAGGTGTGCCATAATTAACGCTCCTGCTACCGTCGTAAAACGTGACTCGACTAAATCAAAGCAACGGGGCCGCCTGCGTCTCTGTTTACTTGCGCATCACTTCACGTGCGCATCCCGAGAAGATGAGGAGACCTCAGCGGTCCTGCATCAGTCAGGAGCACTGCGGTATACTCGCTGCTTGGATTAAAGAGAAACTGGACCAGAAATGACAAACTCGGTGAATGCCGCGTGAGATTTTTGAACCACGTCCTCCTTCTGTCCCGGGCAAAGTTTCCCACGAGTCCCGCAAGACACCTGAGAGCGAGTACCTACCGTCAATCGCCATGATGCTCCGTCCCGGACTCTACCAATTGTAGGGGGCTGGGGGTGTGATGGAGGAGGCAGGTCATTCATTTGTGTGTGTGAGAGAGGGAGAGAGAGGTTGTGTAACAGTTATATATGTAATATTTTACACCAACGTGTAGTATACCTGTGTTATTGGTTTCATTAATTTCCATTTCGTTCATTTTTTTTTGTCTTTTCATGCTAAATTCTTCTACAAATATTGTGCATTTAACTCCACTTAAGCTGTCGTTTCCAAAATGTGAATGTTTGCACACGAAACTTAAGAAGATGAGACAAGCTAGACTTTATTTTTGCAAGTGTTGGAAAATTATAAAATATTCATTATGTGACTGGTTCATAATTAGTTGAATTATGTTTGAGCAAAATCCCATGATTAAAATTGAGCAAGCATGTAGATTTGTTCCATATTTCTTTTTTGGGCTGAGGGTAAGCATTGAAAGTAAGCATTGAGAAGTTGTTATTCTTCTAAACTGAGAAGATATTGTGCACATTGATCTACAGTGCTGTGAGTATTTGCTGCCTGATTTCTTTTTTCTTCTTTTTTTAAATATTTGTCACATTTAAATGTTTCAGATTATCAAACTAATTTTAATATTAGACAAAGATAAAATTCAGTTTTTAAATGTCAGTTTCATTTATTAAAGGCAAAAAGCTATCCAAACCTACCTGTCCCTATGTGAGAAAGTAATTGCCCCTCCTCCTCCCAAATTACATGTTGAATACAGGAATCACTAAAATAGAACCTACCTGACAAAGTGAGCATTCATGATTCAGCAATAAGAAATTAACTGGGCACAAATGGGCATCCATATGAGAATTTGGAAACAGAATGGAGGCTTCTGGCAGAACTTCACCTTCTTACAAGGTGCATGGAGAAGAACAAGGGTCCAAAGATGCTGGATCTAGTATAAAGAACAGCTTTATTACTTGAGCAATACATGTTGGACAGTGGTCTTCATGACCTTGATGAAGGCCACATTGGAATTATGCATGTGCATAGGGACTGCAGGCTTCCTTCAGTATGGGGCAAGAAATACAGCAGGCAAGAGGAAAAGAAATGCAACAAAGCAGATATTTATCCCCATGAAAATGATAATTCTTCATCTTACATCTGAAAGGTCACACTCTCGATGGCCAAGGGTATGTGAATATTTATCTGACACCACTGCAGTGTGTTTTTGTTGTTGAACATTTATTTCTCAAACAGTCTCTACCCTTTTTGCCCTGATTTTCCACATTCTTTAGTCTGGTTGCAGACTTGGAACTGTTGCTGTGTGATAAAGTCTGCCTTGATCAATAAAAAAAATATAGCAAATGGTAAAAAAAAAGAAAAAACAAACTACACCAAAGAAATGAAGACAAAACAGAAAATAAAGTAAAATAAAAATACATTTTAAAAGGGAGCTCAAAAGAAAAAAGGAATAAATGTTAAATAATAAAACGATATCTGTAAATATGGATTCAAGTGGCGTAATAAAGTAAAATAGCTCAGTTTGAGCAAATCAAACTAAAACAGAATCAAGTAGCTGAATAAAAATGTCAGATGACCTTAAAGTGAAGTGTAGCCATTTCAATGAGCTCCAATCAAAGGCCTACGTTAGGCTGTCGTCAGTAACCAACCACATTCAAGTGTTCCCCACACTGCGTACGTCACTACTGGAGACACACCCACTCGGCTTTCCAAGCATTTCCGCAAAGTTTTGCAGCTACCGCAGACTTTCCTTATTCGGGTGTCTTAAAGTTATCTGGACACTTAGAAGCACTAAAAAAAATGAGCGAAATTAAGCCAAATGATAAAACTGCGAGTAAAGACCCCGCGGAACAAGACTGGGCTGCGGCTAAAGCTTTCTTTGACAGCCTCAAATCCAACAAACCGAGACCTGTAAGTGTTTCAGTGTCATTTTAATTAGCAAAAACATGCGCGTTATGTTACTCACGAATAGTTGTTTGTGTAACAATAGTGTATTTCATGCCACTTCAACCTCTACCCCCACACCTCCCGTTCACCCACTCTCAGCCCAAACCCAACAATGCCGTGACCATCGCCGTCTCATCTCGTACTCTCTTCAACATGACGGCTGAGAGGAAGATCTTTGAGGAAGAGGGGTTAGAGAAGTATGTCGCTTTCCAGGAGGAACATGAGAGCGAGCCCCTAAAGCCAGGACCTGCTTTTCCCTTCGTCAAGGTAGGCCCCTGGTGTGCCAAACCAAAAGTATGTACCGGGGTGTGGTACCTGAGACGTGTTTATTCATTTAATACAGCTGTATGTGACTGCAGACAGTTTTAACTATTACATACTGTAGTAAAAACTACTAAATACATATGTAACAACTAAGCAGTGGGCTGATTGGTGTGGAGCTGATGTTGCTCGCAAATGTGTTTAGGAAAAGAGGAAAATCGCAGAGAAAATGCATGAATGCAGTTAAGGAGGAGATGCAGAGAGTTGGTGGTGTGGGTGTGACAGAGGTTGAGATGGAGGCAAACGATCCAGTTCAAGGTGAAATAAAAACTGTTCGTGGCATTGAGAGGTTTATAGAGGAAGGTTTTTTTTTTTAATTAGGTCATTACAAGTGAAGACAGACAAGGATATGTTGAATAATGTATAGTAAAGGTCAAGCCAGCTAGAAACTGATCTGAAGAGTCACTGCTGGCGGCATGGCCGGCGCACCCATTTCTTATGTATCACCATTGTTCTAAAAAGTGTATACTCATTCTCATTTTTGAAAAATTAGCCCCATTAAAAGTATGCCAATTGACATTCAGACAGCTATATGTCTTTTGTTCCTCTCTATGATCCCTCAGTGAATTTATGGACATTTTATGGTTGACATCAGAGGTAATGTCTTGGGGAGGTGTCACACTGAATCTAAAAATATGTACATAACCTTTCTGTGTGCAGATCTGACCAATCTGTGACTTTGAGAAGTAGTGTGAATTAAGCGCTAAAGGTTTAATTGTCTTTAACCTGTAGGCGCACGTTCCTGCACGCCCACGCACCGTTCTGCACCGTCGTGCAGAAACGCACGTCGTCCTAGTTTGAAACCCCGAGCGGGGTGATGCACGCTCACACCTCAGCTACACCGACTTGGTGCTGCGTTGCTTTTACCTTTGGGTTTCTTGTTCACCCTCTCAAGGCGCTGATGACTGTCAACGCTCGACTGAGGGAGCTCTACCCGAGCAGCGAGGAACTGTTTGACATCGTCTTAATGACTAACAACCACGCCCAAGTTGGAGTGCGCCTCATAAACAGCATCAATCACTACGGTAGGCTGCGTCCTAAACCAAACATCACTGAGTGTTTAATGGGGTGATGCATCAGTCTAGCGGTTGCACGCTTGCAATGAAGAAGTCGTTCTTTTTCATGCAGCTCAAACTTGTTTTTTTCTTGTTGCTTCAGATTTGACCATAGAGAGATTCTGCATGACGGGAGGGAAGAGTCCCATTGGTTACCTGAAGGCCTACCTGACAAATCTTTACCTCTCCAAAAGTGCAGACAAAGTCACAGAGGCCATAGAGGAAGGTAAGCTTTGCTGCTCTTGCATTGTAATCAATATTTTTGCACAGTTTTGAAATTCTTTGTGTAGCAGTTGAATCTCACGTGGATCTCGAGTTCATACTGAGCTGCAAGAAGTAGCTGGTTGAAGGCAGCAAATGATTTCCAACCCCCCCTCCCATTCAGATAAACACATGTGCATGTGCACAAAACATGTACTTAGAACGAAGTGAATTAAGGGGTCTCGATGGGCTCGGTTCATTTGCACTTCACCACATTCAGACCCCAGGATTCGCATCCTTAAAAGTATTTTCAATCCCCGCCCCGCTTCCCCATCATCAGGAATCGCTGCGGCCACAATGTTTATGCCGGACACAGAGACCGAGCTGAGCACCACTCAGCTGAGAGTGGCGTTCGATGGCGACGCCGTCCTCTTCTCCGACGAGTCAGAGATCATCGTGAAGCAGCACGGCCTGGACACTTTCTTTGAGCACGAGAAGGAATTTGAGAACAAGCCTCTTGCTCAGGTAACGCGTCTGTTGCTCTCCACTCCCACATCACTGGCGCTGCTTTCTTTCTTTCTTTTCGTTTTTGTTCTTCAGGAAACAGCAAGCACATGGTACTAACAAGTGAGCCTCTGTAAGGGTTTAAGGACAGATTTCCTATGATTAAGTAACACTAGAAAAAAACAGTGGTTGGAGATCACTGCATGACCACAATTATTGCAATCGTGGTGAGTCCGTTAAAACTGCAGTTTGTGATAATATGGAAATTGACTAATAAATCACTAAAAATAACAAATCTGTTGCTGTCTGCGGAGAAATGTTAAAAATCATTGTTAATATCCGGAAACCACTGATTTTTCTTAGTCACAAGAAGGGGGCTGTCCCGTTCTTACTCCAGTGTGACTGAGCCATTGATCAAATACTGTAAGTGTAGCCATTGACTCTTTTTAACGAGCCCCTTGCTCTGGGTTTTTGTAGCTAGCTTTAATGTGCAGTCATGGCTGAATTGTTGTTTCTGTATCAGTAGTAGTCACTGCATACTAATGTACCTTATTAAATTCCTTATTAATTACAGCAGAACCTGTGTGTGTTGATACGAGTATATCAGGCTCTGCGGGGTTTACGAACCCCTCCTCGGCAGGTTGTACATGTGTTTCACATCAGCTGAAACATGTTGTCTCCTTGTGTGTGTTTGTACTTGTACATATACTACCTTTTATTATCAATCCAGATTGCAGGTAGCAGTAGTTTTTCAGTTAGTGTAAGGTATAATGTGCCCCAGTGCAACGATCCTTCAGATGAAAAGATGATTTCGTGTTTTAGCTCCTTTTTCCTCTTTTAATCTTCACAGTCTTCATTTGAAATTCAATGAACCTTTTTCTTTGACTCTTTCAGGGCCCATTAAAGTGTTTCCTGGAGGCTCTGGGGAAGCTCCAGAGAAAATTCTATGCCAGGAATGAGCGTCTGAACTGCCCCATCAGAACCTACCTGGTCACGGCCCGCAGCGCCGCCAGCTCCGGGGCTCGCGTCCTGAAGACCCTCCGCAGCTGGGGCCTGGAGATGGACGAGGCTCTCTTCCTGGCGGGGGCTCCTAAAGGGCCGCTGCTTCAGAAGATCAGGCCACACATCTTTTTTGATGACCAGATGTTCCACATTGAGGGGGCCACGCAGCTTGGAACCATATCGGCACACGTCCCCTATGGAATCGGACAAAAGTACAACAAAAGCAAACTCATCGAGCAGCCTGAAAAAAAGGAATAGCCGAAGAATGGTAACAAAAAAACTAATTACGTAAGCACACTTTATCACCTTCGTGAGAAGATATTTACTCCAAATTATATGTTTATATTCAGGAATAATGTCTGTTAAAAGAATCTGATTTTTAGGGTATTATTGCTGAGTAGGAGAATGTATTTTCACAGTGACGTTTTATTGACTGCCTCACTTTTACTTACTGCCATCAGGGAAGAGAAACCTTTTCTCTTCCTCTTCCTTTTTTAACCATATCTGCTTACTAGTTGAAAGAGCTGCAGAAGAAACTGTCTGCAGTTTGTTATTGCATAAAAATATGTTTATTAGCTGAAGTTTCTGACTGTATATATTCTAGAAAAATGCCTTGCTGTATTCTTATCCAGGTGTTTGGCACTATTCTCATACATTGTTATTTTAAAGGGGACATTTATTTAGGACTTTGGCTTACAAAGGAGCACTGATGCTGTATATCTGTGTTACTGTACTCACATTTGATGTCCACAAATGACAAAAAAAACGTGATCTTATTCTGTGGGATGTTTACATCATATCCAATGAATTGTAACTCGTCTCTGAAAAAAGGACTTGATTACATCTGTGTATGTTTGTAGAGTTTTATGCATTTTGTATTGCACAAAGATGTGCCTTAAAGGTCTGCAGAACTAAATATCAGGAGTTGCACACTTGTTTTAAAATTCTGCTACATGGTTTTATATTGTTTGTATTCACTTTGTGTACACCATTTAACTTTTCTACCAACGAGTTTGTAAGTGGATTTAACTCAAAGGATGTAGTTGCATAAATAAAGGAATGGAAACTCTAATGCTAAACCTAACTGAGGTGCTTGTGTTAGTGGTATATTATATAATATTATATATACAATATTTCTGTATTTGTACTTTTATAGGCTTTTGGCTGTAGAGCCTTCACATTTGAAGGGGAATTTTCTTCTGATGTTGCTCACTATCGCACTGTTTCCATCTGACCTCTAGGTGGTGCTATTTACCTGCAAATGCTCTTCTCTCTGCATGTCAGATAGATATTTTTTCCAAGTTGGGAAGCTGTTTCTCCTCCTTTCTTGTGCTTTGAAGTTGGAACATGGAAATAAAGTAGATGTTTAAAAAGATGCTGAGCTGTATTTTACTGTTCTGCTGGTTTACAACACGGAAATGACCGTTTTTTAGTATATAAGTGCTTTACCTGTCTTGGTTGCTGCTAATAAATCACCCTTTAAAGCAAACTAGGACAAGTATGACGTGCATAACTTGGCAAGGCATGTTTTTCGACTGGATTGAATTTTTAAAGTTTAAAAAAAAATTCAATCATTTGAATGCGTATTTGCGAATATTTGTTGGCCTTACAGCCTTAGATTATTGGCAAGGAGTCAATTTAAGAGAATATTGCAGAAAATTTCTGTGCGTGTTATAGTTGTATGTTCCTCGGGGTCTCTGTTCAGCCAAGAGACCAGGTCGTCTTAGATATACATAATGGAGGAATCCACAAGGGGGCGCTCCTGCTTAACCTGATTGAGTTATCGGTTCTATTTTCCTAATTAGACTGTATAAAGAAAAACATAGTAACAGAAAGCCCTTCTCGCGCTCATTAGAAGTTAATGAACTATTTCCTGCAGCTGCGGATATATTAGAATATCTTAGGTTTGCCATTCTTGGCCTGCGATGATATTTAACATGTGGTTTGTTAAATAAAAACGTATTTTTTTACGCACTGACGGTGGACCCTCTTATAGCTGAAAAGGGAATTGTGCCATAAAAAAAATTCTGAAATTGGTCAGAGACAAATGGCCACAGGGAAAAGGCATGATTGTTTTTAAGAGGCATAAGTCATGAGGTTTATAACATGTCACAAACTGGTTAAGTTGCAACAGAGCTGTCCATATATATTGTAGTTGCTTGAAATTAGGGTGTATAACAAATATGACTTAATGTAGTCGCTTGTCAAATGTAATGCAATTGCTTGTCAAAAACAGAGATGTACGATTAAAATTTCTTTGTAACTCTGGACTTTATTTTGAAACTTCACCCCCAACTACACTGTCTCAGGTGGTGTCACTCGAATCCTTCATCAGACTTTACATTCCTCTCCCCAGAGCCAAATGAGTTTTTGCGCAACTTTTTCCTCGTGTACAATCTTAACTTACTGAGACCTTTAAACAGATTTTACAATAGAAACAATTTGACCCTTGAAAAACAGAAAACTATTCACATTTATGGACCAAAATGAAAGAAGCATTTTATGTTGTATTAGGTTAAGGCTAGAATGGAGTAAAACAATTTTTAGAGTAACTACAGTTTGCAAAACTGCAATATTTGCCTTTGGTGATTGTTAAATTTAAAATGATTTAAATGGGTTTACTTCAGTAAAATACTTTAACTTCACCAATGCACACTTAGCAGGACAAATTTTTAGTGTCCATCTTTCATGATCTCATTTCTGCTGCAGAGCTTCAATTACTGTCAGCTTAGAGGGGCGATGCTCACTGGGCGCTGGATATTTTTTAATTTGACCATGTAGTTGAGTTATTCATCTTGTCAGGGGAGCATCTTTGCAGCGAAGCACAGTTTTGTCAGGCATCAGAAGTGTGTGCATCCCTGAGAGCTGGGACCAACTGGCTGTTGCCATGGATACTTGGTGCTGACACCACAAGAACTGTGTAGGCTTGTTGAAGATATAATTAATAACAAAGGATTAGAGGCAAAGGTAGCATGGGGCTCAGTATGAGGAACCTCATCACACAGTTACTATAATTGGTACCCTTTCTATGTATGTATGTGTGTTTGTGTGTGTGTGTGGACACTGCAAAAAAAGTTATTGGAAAAAAGTAGCACCCTCATTCTCAGCTGCTGCATTTATCTTCTTGACAAGCAATTTGCTCTAAATATGTTTCCTTGGTTCGAGTTTCAGAATGTTTTTTGGAGAGTAATTTATTTGTACCCGCATTACCTTGATTGGTCCATTGATGCATATCAGAGAGAACATTTATAAACATAATTAGATAATTGATGTTTTTATTATACTGTGACTTTGACATGTGCAGAATTTTAACTTTGCAAGTTTTGTTTACAAAGAAAGAAAGAAAGAAAGATTTGTTAATTTGTCAACCTTTATTTTTCTGTCATGTTAGCTGATGGTTTGTTTATTTCACTTTCCAGAAACCACAGCCATCCTACTACCCTAATTATTTCTCATTTTAGATCAGCTTATACAAGATTTACAGACAACAGGGTCTAAAGTTTTGGCATGGAGTGGACATGATGCTTCCCATCATAGTATATTATGACTGTGCTGGCAGGACCACTGGACTAATGCTTTTTGGGACTCAAAAGCTCTTTCCTCAACACCTTTCATGTTCAGATGTATTATTTTGGAGTCATTTTAAACTGGATGTTAACAAATTTCAGCTTATCATTATTGAATAGAGCTAATTAACTATTTCCATTCTTAGCTTGTCCCAGCAGAAAGCAAGGTAGGCAGTGCTTGCCCTTTGAAATCTATAAATAGACATCAAAAAATACCAAAGTGAAAGCGTTCTCTCTCCTTAAATCTCAAGCAGTGTTCTGTCCCATAAAGCTTCTCCCACTGGCTGCTTACATCCACTGAATAAATCACTGTCACTGTTGTTTCTGGGGTTTTGCTTGACTCTGCTTGACTCAAAGCCATTGGGATCACCAATTTTTGCCATTTTCATGGATGTGTCCCTCTCCCATCAACAAAGGTTTTCTGTTGTTTGCACATGCCTGTTGTGGATTAACATAAAAAGTTTTTCGCCTTTTTAAAAAACTACTGCCATCTTGTGGCACCAGTTGGCTATTGTCTCTGGAAGCAGGCATAACTCTGATTTACTGATTCCACTGAACTGCAATAAATTCTGTCGTTTACATGGGTTTCTCAGTATGTTAACCTAGTCAGGAGCTGGGCAAGATGAAAGGCCAGCAGTTCGTCCTGGTTGTGAATTGTGGATAAACTTCTGGTGAGACAGGAGACTGATGGGAGACCAGTTTGCTGGACAAGTTGTTGCTGACTGCTCATAACTGAGACCAGTTTTGAGCAGAACATGGCCGATGGCCGATATGTGTGATGTAGAAAAATAGAGTGTAGTATGACCAGTTTAATGAGTCTATTCGTTATGTTTAGCCATCAATTTAAACTGCTTACCCACCCTTTCATCTTGCAGTTTCAACTGTTAATATATTAGTCAATAATGTAAATCCAATACTAATCATTAGCTATAACTGGACAGTCTTAACTATTTATCAGTATTTTTATCTAACCATTTTAGCCAATAATTTAAGTCGCAGCCATACTTTTAGAAAAAAATGTATAACTTCCAATTCAGAATTTTAATTGCTTTCTGTAGCTTTTTAAAAATGTTTATGTCAATGACTGTATGCAGTCTATGTTTTATCTTTTAGCTGGTAATTTCAGCCATATATTCACTTCTTGACCTCTCTTCTGACTGGTTCTTAAACTTTTTGATCCCTCTTTTGACAGCTTATTCAAATACTCCTGGAATTGTCCCTGAACTGAAATAAACAGAGCAAACTCTTTTTAATAGACAAAAAGACAAATTAATAGGCAAAGCAAGTCATATTGTCAACATTAAAGAGACTTGATAAAAAAAAACTTGGCAGCATGGAGTGCAGTGCTGCAAATATAATGTCCATGAAATCCAGTATATAAGGATCCTAGAGTGAGGAAATAGAATAAAATAGTTTAAACCATTTTTTAAAGCAGGGCATTGTTTAGTCATGAAGCTAAACAATGCCCCGCTCTGCTGTTTGAAGATGCCTTGCATAAATAAGTTATTTAGAAGTAAAGCAGATATGGTTGTGGGTGCTGTTACAGATAAGAGTTCAGATAATTTTAGAGCTTCTTTTTTTCCCCAGAAATAGGCCGAAGGCAGGAAATCCCACACCATATCAATAAAAATGTCAGAGGTCTTTAAAGAGCAAAGGCTGCACATGGGGTCACTCAGCTTGCCCATCAGATGCAACATGAGAGGTGTTAAGTAGGTTCTGTGCAGTGGTGTGTTTAGATCTTTCAACAAGCTGTAAAAATTACAAAAATGGTGAGAAATGTGATCAGTGATCCCTGAACATTCCTCTGCAAAGTAATGAAATTATGAAAAGTAAACGCAGCATTTCTACACATTTGAGAAGCTGTAATTATGAAATGTTTGACATTTTTACATCAAAAAATGACTCGACAATTATGCACGCTGCTTTCAGATTTACTCACACCCATAGTTAGGTAACTATTGGCAAAGCAGAGTCTTTTTTTGTTTTCTAAGCTGTCATATGAACATATTAGGGAAAAACATTCAGTCTTCCCTGCTAAAATGTACTTTAGCAGAAGCATTCTGGCGTGCAACTTAAGTAGTTAAAAATCGTCCTCAAGTGGAGTATCTGTGAATGTACTTTCACCACTTTTTCTGTAAATATAATTACAGTGTGAGTGTCTGGTGATGAAGTTCGGGTTTCTGCAGGTGGCGCTCATTTCTTCATCTGTTCAACCGTGAAGACGGTCAACACTTGTGATAACAACTCAGTGGAATCTGCTGCACGAAGCCGCGGTTGCCATTTGCTGTGTGACTGAGTTTGTGCAGCACGCACGAATTTATGACATTCTTTGTTGAAAGAGGACTCTTGTATGATAATTACATGTATTGAGGTCAGCCGGTCCCCTTCCTCAGGAGCACATTCTTATGGAAACGTAATGCAGCGTGCATAAACTTTCACACAAAGCTAAAGATGGAGATGCTTCAAATCTACAGTAGTCACATGAGGAAATGTTTGCACAATAATTGTTGATCGAATGTCTTTTAAAGATTGTTTTTTGTCGATGCTAACACACTGCCTGTTAGAAACAAATGCTCATCACGCTT
Organism: Apistogramma diplotaenia; assembly: GCA_015052665.1. NCBI lineage: Eukaryota > Metazoa > Chordata > Actinopteri > Cichliformes > Cichlidae > Apistogramma > Apistogramma diplotaenia. The sequence continues at coordinate 4,823 of VOQJ01021471.1, read as the reverse complement.
GTGATATGCATTATGTGCTTCTGTAATTGCTGTCTGAAATCTATCTCTACACCTCCAGAATGAGCTTGCCCTCATTCAATTCAGCCTTGCTTGATTGCACAGTGTGGTTCTCCAAAAGTGACCCCACAGGTCCGGAGGCATTGACAAATGTCTCTGCATGAGATGGATCACCGATGTCGCATCAGCACGCTGTTTCCTCCTTTAGGCCTTTCACAAGTGCGCCTGTTAGACATTATTGACAGGTTCACCAAAACGCAGTTACGAAGCTCTGTGCCTGAACATCTAATATGCAGATCTAATGATGGGAAGAGTCTAAGCGATTCTCTGAAAAATGCTTTGAACAATTGAAATTCAATTGCAGCTTCCTGTTGCTCTTTAAAAACAAGCAGGACAAGGAGGCTGAGAGTTTGCTGACGGCATGTTGCTTTAAGTCTTAGGCTGCTGGTCCTCTCATAGGAGCTATTAATTCACTGACACATTTTATCAGTTTGCAGGGTAAAAACATTAAATGGTGCAGAGTGGAAATAAAAGATTACTTTTTCTCTCACATTTTAGATTTTTCCAACCTGAGCAAATGGCCTGCTCTTTATCACTGCCATCTTTAATGCAGCGACAAAAAGCTTTTTTTTTTCTTTTTCATATTATTCAGGTACAAGTCGAATTGACTTTTGTCATCTTGAGAAGCATCACACTTGCATCCTGTAAAGCCAGTGTTTAGCATGAGGCTGCATGGGCAGATGGGAGAGCAGTATTGCAGCAGCCATGGTAACAGATGAGTGACATACAGCTTTAGTACTTCATGGTCAAAGCTGATCAGCTGTGGCATTTAGACTGTTCTTGAGGTTTAGTAAAGGACACAGACTGTGGTCTCGGCAGAGGTTCAGCCCAGCCAGGCAGCGACACAACTAGCCAGCAAAGAAAAGCAGAGTGCAACTAGTGAGCAAGGAAGCATCACCAATTATCTCCACCTCTGCGCTTGTAGCAGGAATCCATTTCAGCACCATTACCTCTGGGCAGCCATGGGCTGACAGTCTCTCCCGTCAGGGCGATAGTTCTAAATTGGCTCCAACCCCTCTCCTCCTCCAGAGATTGAAAAGAGATTATTAAAGACATTCATCATAGAAGAAGCCTGAGTCTGTCTGGAAAGTCTGAAAATGGTGAGAAATGGCAGCACAATGGAGAAGCCCCGAAGAAAGAGGGGAAAAAGAGGGATGGAGCAGAAAGAAAATGATGAGGAGATATGTCTGTGCTGAAGGCTGGGTGCTCCTAGCAGACAGGGTGGTCCCATGGGTACATCCGATGGGCTGCAGCAGTAGACGGGGTGTTGGGCCCAAGTCTGAGGGAATGCATGCAAACAGCAGGCCACCCAGTCATGGCTAAAACCCTACATATCGGATGCAGCACTAATGATACCCCTGGAGACCGTAACAGTCGGGCTACAGCACAGCAAGATGCTCCATAACAATCTGCCTACAACACAACAAAATTCAGTGTATAGTGTATTATTTCTGTCTGATCCAAGTGGAATTCTATGGGGAAAAAAACTATGCAGGCAAGAGAAGCTGAAAGTCTACTCTATGGTCTTTTTAATTTAGATCATGATGGCTTTGAATATTAAAACACCTGTGAGCAATCCAGCCAAGAAAAAGACCACATGTTGAAATGCTGGGTCTTGCCCTGTGTGGTTTCCCTGAACATGTAATGTAGAAAAGCAATTTCCAAAGCCACTTTGCACACTTTGCATGTGGTGTATTATATCTGTCAAACACTCACTTGACAATCTTTACACTCCTCCCATGCGCAGACTAACAGAGGTGTTATTGATGTGGTTATGTAACCACCGGAATATTGATGAACATTACAGCTACAACATACCCACAAGAATACACGCGCCACTATTGGAAAGTCGTACTCATGACACAGATTGCATGCATAGCAGAAAATGATTAACTTGAGAGTGAGAAGACAATAAAGCGACACCAGAAAATGTGAAGCAGTGAAATTAAGTAGTTGTCATGACAATAGCTGTGTATGCATGTACTCACATGTGGACTTAAAGTTGTATTGGGCAACAGAAAGGAGCATGAGAGTTCCTGGGCTAATTTGTGACAAAAGGATAGCAGCAAGAGTGAAAGAGAAGGCTTACAAGATGGTACTGAGACCTGCTATGATGTGTGGTTTGGAGATGGTGGCACTCGGGTGGTTGACCCGGAGGTGGCAGAGCTGAATATGTTAGGATTTTGGTGCTGCCAGGTAGGAGGAAAAGAGGAAAACCACTGAGGCTGTTTATGGGTGTAGTCAAGGGACATGCCAAGGGTTGGAGGATGCTATGGTGGTAGATGATCTGCCATGGCGACCCCTAATGGGGGCAGCTGTAAGACGATGATACAGTATAAATATATTGTCACGGTCACTCCTGGAAATTGATATATTTATTAAACCAGGCCATGGTTTGGTTTCCATTGCTTCTTCCTGTCTTTGAAACACTATATAACCTAAACCTTGAAATTCTATTAGGGCTTAAAATTTGCATTATTACTGGTATGGTAACTTTGACTGACAGATGGATGGATCAAGCTGTTGTATGTTATTTTCTTACAGCTTAACTATTCAAAGATTGTAAAAGCCCTAAACCTGATATTAGTACTTCAAAATGCATGCCCTTCTTCTGCATGGTGTATGGGACCAGCACATAACACACAGACATTTAAGTAGTACAGAATGAATACAGTGTAACTGTACATTGCGAAAAATTTCCAAAGTTTACTTGATCACGTCTGGCATTATTCCACAATAGACAATCTTGAATTCACACTTGCCACTGGTCGCAGAATTTCTTAATAAGCACTACTGTTTAATTAATGAGATATTAATGAGATTACAGTAATCAATTACTCAACAAGCCCGTCTAGTCCTGTGTGTATGTGTTAGCTGCCATGTGCTCTTTTGGATCAATTCTCTTCTACAACCACTGACCTGGAAAAAGCTGAAAAGCTTTGCCTGCTCTGCTATCAATAAAGAGTCTAATTAAGACCAGCACCCTCTGCTCAAATAGCAAAGACACTTGCTAGGCATGTATGAAAATTCCCCGTCAGTAAACCTAAACCGGAGCTTTTACAGATTAACTGTGACTCTCAATGTATTTGACTGTGTGAATATGGATGCCCTTGCATGACATAGCAGGGGGGTTATCCTGGCACTGAAGGAGGCCATCTGTTCAGCCTAGAGTGAAATGTATTGGATCACTGTGTGGTCACTTGCACAATAGTGAGACAGGATTGGGTTAGAAGTCTTTAAAATTGGAACTATCCACTGGACCATGGATCATCTGCCATTTATAACAATTAGAGAGAGGACACATCTGTGCAGACCAGACTCGATCTGATGGATGGGACAAGCAGCACAGTCTGCACCCTCTCCCAGAGAGGCACAGCAAAGAAGGACCAGCAGTTCTCAGAATCATGGGCCTCCTCGAGTCCGAATAGCCCCATTTTCAGTAGCGATCAGGTCTGGCTGGAGGAGCTGATAGACCCTGCTTCTAACCAGTCTTCTCCCAGTCAGCCATCTAGCCCCAGTGTCCCCAGCAGCATTCCTGGGGGTAGCAGGAGTAGCAGTGACAGCACTGGCAGCCTGCACAGCTGGAGCTCCGGGGTGACCTGTTTCCTCCACAAGTCTATCAAAAAGAAGAGCCGGGAAGCTTTTCAAACTCGGCTGAGAACGAACAGACGGTGGGAGAAGCTTGAAATATATCCTTCTGGAAGGCCACGTGGCGGAGCACCACCACAGGCAGAGCAGGGAGGAGGCAGCCCCATCAAAAAACTTCATCAAGGGAGGGGCCTACAGGGTCTACTGGAGGAAAAGATTGAAGCCAAACTGAAGTTTTCACAGTTCCTGGATGAGGTGGCGTCTAATGTGCTTGACCCAAACAGCCTGCAGGCATTTGGAAAACCGGCGTCTCCCTCCGGCTTCACCAGCACAAACCCTGATCAGCCTCAAGAAGAGATTCACGTGGTGAGCCCCAGGCTTCCCTACTCAATGGCCCAGCAGCAAAGCCCTTTAGTCAAGCAGAAGACTCCGGCAGAGCGGGCTTCTCCTGACCCAGTACAGAAAAGATATCTGGAGACAGACATTGACACTGTAAGGAAAGATGACGAGACACAGGACCTGGAGATAAAAGCAGACACGCCATCACAGCAGGAAATAGATGAGGAATATGTGATTCCACCTCCTCCAGAGTTCTGTCAAGGATTTAAGATGAAGTGTCCTTTTCCTGAGTTTCCCTGTGACTTCCCCAGATACCCCTACAGATCTGTCTCTCTGCCCAAGGGCATCAACATGGTGAGTGATGAAAGTCTTCCAAGTCTTTAATCAAAGCCAGACCTAACATATGTTGTGATTGGAGTGGAAATTGTTCCTCTCAGTTTTTGAAGGGATGTCTGAGTAAATCAAGTCTTTGTATGATTTCAGTGAGCCAGTCCTGATTTTGCAGCTCTATTATCAAGAGCGTGAGGAGCTCAAGTAAACACGAGCATGTCAGAGAGTTACAACGTCTTTGTCTCGGGCAAGTCTGTGGGGTTTTGTTTGAATAATCCAAGAAGCCGCTGCATATAAAATGAATGCAAGAAAAAATAAATAGAACAATAAATTATTAAAGCCAGATTTATGTGGAGAAATTTTCAAAGAAGCTTTTATATCCCCACTACAGAACTTTGTTTCTACTAACTGAACCACTAAAACATGCAGATACTTGACAATGCTGCCTTATTCCCATTTATATATGTGTCTGTGTAGATGTACAGTATATATATATATATATATATATA
>VOQJ01021470.1:20781-42078 GCA_015052665.1 Apistogramma diplotaenia | reverse complement strand
AACGCAGAAAAACAAAGCTATACTCCGGCATCCCCCGGACTTATCTGAACATTTGAATCACTGGATCCCGGTAAGTCTTCCACTTGTTTAAACTACCGGATAACCCAAAACAAAAATTTAGTTCCAAGTGTGAAGCCCGCCAAGTTTTCCACAGGTCCTTGGATCCTGTCAGTATCCTGCAAATCCTGTCAGCTGTGACTATAAAGCTGAAGGGGAATACCCTGCCATGAAAATCCTTTTGGTGCATGCAGGTAATTTCATCTATTGCCATATATATCACCTGCTGTGGGAAACCCCCACCCTCATCTAAAAATCACAGCACTATGACTGGAGATACTGTAACACACCTAGTGCTGATAGCAGCATCCTGCTCTGCTATGATAACACTTAAATCTGAGGCCATTCAATCTTCTCTGCTGTAATACAAGGCATACGTCTGCCTGGGAATAAATAGTACTAGAATCCAGCAGATATTACCCTCACCACTGTGTGTGTGTGTGTGTGTGTGTGTGTGTGTGTGTGTGTGGGATCTGCATTTTCAATACAATTTCCTTTATTCTTTCTGTGCATCATTTAATTTTACCAGGTTAATGAGGACTAACCGATAATTACAGCCTCATTTGTGCCGAGTCAACTAATGAATCCTGCCAGCTACACAAAAGGACTTCCTCAGCCGGCTTTTCCTAAACAAGAAATCATTCATTAGCTTGCTGCCAAATGTGATTTGTTAAGTGATTTGGGCACACACCTGCTGAGAGACTGTTCTTTTCCTGATAAGTGGATAGACATTTTCCAGTTCTGTTTGCATTAAATAAAATACACAAAGCTAATTTGGTGTCTCATGTGTTCTCACATTTAGGCCTCATTTATAGAAATACTTACACAGACCAACAAACTGCTAAAATATCTGCTTTTATAAAGGCCTCCTGCATTCTACATCCATGCAGGCAGAATAAACTGAGTATTTACAGTATTGAAAGTGTATTATATAATGATCTGCACAGTTCAAGCATAGGATTAAGACCACCTGCTTAATACTGTTGCCCCCCCCTTTTGCTGCCAAAACAGCCGTGACCCGTCGGGGCATGGACTCCACTAGATCCCTGAAGGTGTGCTGTGGGATCTGCACCAAGATGTTAGCAACAGATACTTTAACTCCTGTAAACACATCAACTTTGAGGAGAAACGGTTCACTTGCTCCCTAATATAGCCCACCCACTGACAGGTGCCATGATGAAGAGGTAATCAGTGTTATTCGCTTCACTTGTCAGCAATTAAAATGTTATCTTTGATGGGTGCATGTGGGGGGAAAAAAGCTAGCCGCAAATAATGTCTCGACTTCGACTTCTTCTTCTATCTCCTAAAAGGGAGTGGGAGAAATGACGGCAAGGTGTAACAGTCTGCGGTACGCGTGAGCACGCCATGACACAAAAACTATCCGATAAGCAAGATCTTATAAAATCTCATTAACACCGAGCTCCACACCTTTTCAAATGGCTGAGAAGAATTCCTATCAGCACCTCTCGCCTGCTATAAAAAGCCCTTTTTTTCACGGCAGCACTGAAGTGCGTGTTAGATTTAATTATTATGGAGATATGAAAGTAGGCCAGGGAGTGTGAGCTTTCACATGTATTTGGCACAAAGGTTGGACCCTCCTAATCAGACAGCACAGACCCTCCAAAAACAGAATTTTGTTTTTCATTTGGCTATCGCTCTGGGAAAATAATTAGCATCTGTCTATAGCGCATTCAGGTCATCCTGGAGTTTGGTGAGATCAAGACTTTTGGGGTGGGGGTGGGGGTGGTCTTTTAATATGAACTTTTAAGTTCTCCGTTTCATGGGAGCACACAGGCTTACCCAAAAGAGGCTACGGCAAAGAAAAAAGGCAACAACAAAAAAATCATCAGAAACATGCTGTTTGACTTCAGTTCACAACATAAACCTCATCTGCTCTGAGACTCCACGTGGGGATAAATGGTGCTTGAAAAAGAGACAATTATGTAATACCACACAAAAGGAAAGTCGACCTGAATTACACCTCTGCTGAATAGCACAGATCATGTTTTCGCACAGCAACGTGTGGTAACACCCATTCATCAGAACAAATGCCTGTCTGGATTATTGTGTGGCTGTGTGACGGAGGTCATTATTGTGTAGCTCAGAGGACGGAGCTTCAGCAGAATTAACCAGCAGATATTTTCGCCGAGTACATCCACAGATGGATGGACAGGCTTTATCTGAGCACTCTGCCCTGCCACAAATACGCACACGCTCACTCACAAACAAGCTCTAGCCAACAAGATGGAAACGTCAGGTCCCTCAACGCTGTTGCCTAGCGACAGATAAAAATCAGACTGCATCACTGCCACTGCGGCCTATGAGCAAAAAGCTTTTGGTTTGTTTCATTGCAGCTCGGAGTCCAGCCCCTTTCTCCTTCCTGCTCACACACCCACCTCACACTGGCTCCCTCCCTGCCACGCACGAGCAGCACGGCTCCGAGTGGCAGATTATATGAAAGCAGCAACAACAAACGTGTTCAGCCCACCAGAAGAAACTAAATAGAAGCATTAATGCATTCATGTGAACATAGGCTGTTTGCTTATGATTTTCTTCCCACTCTGACCAATAAAAATGTGGTTGCCTGAAATTAACTAAAATGCAACCTCAGAGGGCAAGAAAACTCTGAATTAACCCAAAGCTTTGTTTAATGTCAGAGGCACCAAGCTGTGTCCCGAAGGTGCTTCCAGCCTGATGACTCCAGTGTAGCAGTGAGGAAGCACCAACAACACTTCAGCTCACAATCTGTGCAGGGTCAGTCCAGGGGATAAAAGCTTGGGATACCCCCCCACTCAACAACAGCAGGGGCGGGTTAAGAAGCATAACACATAGCAGGGAAGTGTGTGTGGTCCAGTGCAAAATATTTAGCAAACACAGAGGGCCTGTCAGTTCAGATCTCTGCACGTCTTACTGCTTAGTACTAATTATATTATCATTTTAAACTCTTTTAAAACAAGGTAATAAAGCTAGATTAACTTTGTGGTTAGTTACAGGTTTAAAAAAAAAAGACTTTTTACTGGAACCTTTATAGTCTTAATCTGAAACAAGCCACATTCAGAAGGTAAATCTTTTTATTTTTATGGAAAAGAAATAAAATTTTCTTTTGGTTTAAGAATTGGTTTATTTTACCAGTGAAACTGAGATCATGAAAGAAAAAAAAATTATAATTCAGGACAAAGCTGCTACAGAGAAATTCTTTCATACTTGTCTAGCATACCTACTGGCAGATTTGGGATAGAGATACAGGGAGAAACTGGGGCAGACGTGGTACTTAATAAATCTGAGTGTTAGGCTCAGTCTCATGCTGCAGTGAGGAATCGGATGAAGCAAGAATCGATACGACTCTGGCCAAGCCAAGAAGCCAAACAAAGCAGGCGGTGGGGGGGTGGGGGTTTGCTCTATGCTCTGACCATGTCTGAATATATTGATCAAACATGGCTGGAGTGAATGAATGAATGAATGAATGAATGAGACAGACAGATAGAGATCGGAATATCAAACACTAGATGCGTAATTAGCACCCCAGCCTGCCTTCAGCTGGCCCTTTAATGACACCTGCTCCGATCCTGCCAGTGCAGCACGTCACAACACCACCAAAGCCCAGAGGGAAGCTCAGCTTTCCTGGGACATCTGAGGTTGCCATGACAACCCCTCCTCCTCCACCTCTATTGTTGAGGCCCTGCGACATCCTTCTGGGAGGAATAAACTTCCCTCGTCAAATCAGAAAGGATAACAAGCCCAGAGACTGCTGCCTTGATGAGTGGTTTTGACAAACTGTATTGTTTAAAGTGACAGTGCCAGTTAACAGAAAGCGATGTGGATAAAAGAGTTAAAGAGGAAGAATAAGAAGCCTGATTACAAAGACAAAAACTACTGCATTTCACACATCACGCATCAGCTAGTGTGTCACTGAAGTCACTGCATCATAACATCTTAATTCACTTTAGATATGCACAGTAATTGTTCAGGATGAGTCAAAAAGTGGTAATTAACAATGAAATGGTGCCAAAAACACAAGCTTGACTTCATGAGTTCTCACTTCAGTTCCAAACATGGTAACAGCATTTAGCATGACATATAATCCTTCACTCTTCTAAGCAGACAAAAACAGCTATATTAAGGCCTTAAAAAAAGAGAAAAAAGCTCAGTAAAAAAAATCGTCCCAGCTACAGAGCCTTCGGCTGAGAATTCCTCTTTGGCCTGATTAAAATTGCAAAACAAAATTCTGTATCTGCATGTATGGTAATCAGCCAATTAAAACTATCTGAAATGCAAATCCAGTGACCCATACTCTTATAAGAAATACGAGGAGCAGAAAGCTCATTTTCTACAGTTTTTGTTTGTTTTGGGTTTTTTTTTTTTTTTACAAGGAAGAATAACATCTGACAGCTGTGCAGAGTCTGAGAAAATGAGTCTAGGTATGAACTACACTTCCACTCAGTCCAATCAGACAAAAACACTGAACACTTTTCGGCAGCACCTACAGATTTGCTTGGCAGACAGCAACACTGATGGTATCCATTAGCTGCATCAGTGCAGCTACGCTTTAGGACAATTCTTTTACACAGGCCGACCTTGACCTTGACTCAGAGTATGCCTTCACTACTCCACTGTGCGCACAGCGCCCTCTAAGCATACAGCCACCCGATCAATGACACCATGTGTGACACTATTGCTCCATGCCGACACCCCTCGAGGGTGCTGGTATCAGAGCATCCTGCGTCAGCATAGTCATAAACCCGGTTTAGAACGTGTATCGGTATCGATGACACTGTCAGCCTTTCGTCAATACTGGTGTGGTTTTCTCCGAGCAGCACATTTCAAAGCAATCTACAAACTCGATGCAACAACGCTTTTGCACAAAGGGATAATAAAATAATTGTACTGACATGTGCAGATGGAAAACTCATCAGATTTAAAGAAGTAGATTGAAAAAATTGGGACCTATAATTTGACATGCTTCCAGTACTGGTCAGAATAAAATCTTATCAATATCTATGCCTAAAGTTCTCAGCTCAAACACCTTGCTAGAAAAAATAAATCAGCGCATACTTTATAAGTCATTACCTCTGTTGACCAAATCCTTTACATTCATGCAGGCGGGAGAGAGAGCTGCTGCTCAAAGTAACTCTCTTAAAATGTCAAACTAGGAAAAGTAGTACAGAGTGGATGATAATTAAAGCTGCAAACCTCTCAGCATCTGCTACGGAGATTGACCAGACGTGCACGAGCATCAAAGAATAACAAGCAGGTCTTTTAATAATGCAGGATGAGAAAAACACAAACAGCCGTTGCCTGCTAAACTGCTGGACTCAGGCTTGAGGTGTGTGTCTGGCTGCTGCAGCGCGTGACGGCCCGCTCGCAGACACTGCTGCTGGATCATAGAGCAGGATGAAGGAAAAGGTCTCCTGTCATCATAATGAAGTGAGAGCAGTGCAAACTATAGAGTACAGCATGAGTCAAACCTTTTGGTACAGATGCTGAGAATTTGTCTAGCAGGAGAAACACACATTCAAATACAATCAACTGCAAATGCCCATTTCCTCAAAACTCTGTGAATAAAATTTGCATAATTACCTATATTTATCAGCTTGCTGTGTGCCTCACAACCAGGCAATAAGATACTTCCTTTCATCTTTTTTTTTCTCCCCAATTACCAAGTCTGAATGAGATCAAATACTGGACTTACTCTTTGCACCATTTGAAGAGATCCCGAGTGTGCTGATCCTAACATACCGCTGTCCTTCAGCACGGTGCTGAATATTTAATACGGATTAACTGTCAGCAATCTCCATGATGCTTAATCACAATACCTTAGACATGCTGCGCACCACAAATTATTCAGTGGCACACCGAGGAACTGGCAAGCTGCCAAATGACACTAAAAGTGTCCGTTTCTGTGATGTATAATGCATAGTTGGAGCGCCATATTCCTCCATAATTGATGAGACTCTTCCTAGCTTTATTGACAAAGCAAAGACTTTGCCTGGAGTCAGAGGGAGCATAAACTGACAGCCAGTCTGTAGTTAAAAAAGAAAAATGTCCATCATAAATTAATGACTTCAAATCAGTACTGATCTCACATTTGGGTGCTGTAGTTTTAAAAATAGGACATGATCACACATCCTGTCTGATGCAGTGCTTTATATTCTTCTCGTCTGATGCAGAAACACGGCACATTAATGTAATATACCCCATCAGTGACGCAGTGACCCATATTAAAAATTTAATGTCGCATCCCACACTGCACAGTGAGGGTGTGATTAACAAAATGTCAGAGTGGTTCGGGACCGCGCAGCACGGCGCGCCTTTTACCTGCATACTTGACACCTTACATAATCACGGTCTAATACTTTCAATGCAGAAAACATGATTTTTCTAAATTCAAACATGATTGTTTCCCTGCGGAGCAAGGGCGCAGACAAGGACACCTAACACTTTCCTGTGAGTGAAGCATCACAGCCAATTTTCCAGGCTTGAAGCTCCCACTGAGGAAACGACATCATAAAGGGCAAAGCAAGACCCGAGACCCAGCAGGTCCACCGCAAGGGGAGAGCTGGGGTACGAGCTGACGGACGTGTTTTGGGCTGAGTCCACTCACCCAAAAAACAAACAACAATGCTGCTGCTTTTTTAAGTAACTGCAGTCCCTTTCCTTTCCTTTTTGTTGATTATAGCGCCCTCAGGTGGATGAAGTGCCTGAGCACAGTAGAAGGATGTAAGGAAGCTCAACAGCACCCTCTCCTGTCCGGACAAGGTGCAACTATCATATGTAAGGTTCCAGGTGTAATAAACAGTGGTTTGCTTTACAGAGCAAACATCAAAATAGTCTCCATTACGAGAAGCAGAGGAGAAACTAGTGATGTTCTCACGCTGAGGATGAGTCACTTGGTTCCAGTGAATTGTGCCGTTTGCGGTGTGAGTAACCTCACAGCGCTGGTGGGCTGCTGAGTCGGCCTCTGCACAGTCAGGGAACCAGTTTAGCCTACTGGGGTGCAAACCGTAAAAGGATGTGTGTGTGCAGGGATTTTCCATTATTTTCAGTCTGGTCACACCAGTTTTTCCTGTAAGCGTGGTGTCTGTGGGCTAATGGCTGACACACCTTAGCTTTGCATATGTTTGTAATTTTCATATATATTTGAAACTATATTTATCCGTCCATCCATCCTCTTCTGCTAATCCTATTCAGGGTCAGTTCATGGCACCGTGTTATCTTATCTCTGTGTACTTCGCTCTCATTCGATAAACAAATATCTCAACTAATAAAGTAATAATAAACAATCTTCCTGGGAAAACTGCAGCATTGTGTTAACGCACACCTGAATGCGCCATCAAACTGCCAAAACCTCTGCTTTACAGAGGTGCTCACACTTGCTGATGATCAATTAATCAAGAGCATTAGCAGAGCATTTGATTGGCTGCTACTAACCCTCTGAATTCCTGTGGAAGCAGTAAGCGTGTGCTTAGTTTTTCACAGGGTTGCATAGAGAAAACTCTTTTTCATGTGACTGTACTCTGCAACTAAATGAACAAGTATTCCCTCATACTGGCCGTCTCTGCTAGATGACTGCATTTTTAAACCGTGGGCGGGTGTCACAGCCTTACCCTGGTCTATGTTGTGCTGCGGTAGCTGGCTCATCTGACTGTGCACCACACCTGCGTAATTCCGGAGAAAAGCCTCTTCGCTCGGCGTAAGCTGAAGGGGAACAAACAAAAACAAGTCAACATGCTGAATACTGAACCAGAATAATTCTCCGACGTGCAGCGCCGAGACATTTTAGAGCCAAAATATTTGGACTTTTAAAATGAATTAGTTCAAAGATTATTACTGTTCATTAGCTTATCTTCTCTCTGTTCCTTTGGTACACTTCTCTGAACAAACAAAGTCAAACTCTGACTCACTGAGGACAGTCTTCTGTTACTGTTTCTTGGTAACCAGCCTAACATCATAGCAGACTGCTATGACTATAGCAAGATTTACTGGGAGCAGATTTCAGATAATTATGATGTGCACCTTTTCTAATTAAAACAACGACCATAGTGTGCATGAGCTGGACAACAGGGATTAAAAAAAAATAACGTGAACAAACACTGAGTGAACCCCCAACTCTGAAACGTCAAAGGTTTGCGGTAAAAACTGGTGTCTACTTACATTTGATCCCATTTTCTTGAGCATGAGCAGGACCCGCACTTTCTGTTGGATGTACATGTCTTCAGGAGACTTTCCCGGGGCTTCCTCGCGGTTCATCCCCCCTGCTCCTGTGGCTCTGGACACACAAACACATCAGCGTTACACAAGATCTGCAAAGAATCGGTTGCACAAATTTAATATATATACACACACTACATGCTGGGTTGTTTTGGTGACAGTGTGACAAGAGCCAAGCTGATAATGATTAGATCATTTTAATGAGTATCTTTAGCATTTGTATTATTCTGTATGGCAGCAGATGTCACCAGCAACTACTCTGATCTGAAGTCACAATTACAGTCAAATACAACCTGACCAAACTAAAGACAAATATACTGATCTACAGGGATTTTCCCACACAAACTCTCTCTTGCAACTACATGCATAAAATCCCAGTGGATGTCCACGCCCAAAGTCTTACCTACTTCCAGAATACTTTGTTTAGTTAAAGTGCAGGTTTGGCTCTTCACAGCGTCATTAATATTGCATGGCACTTTTTACACAGAGCTCACCCCTGCCTGTTTCCATCTCTTAGTCTCCATCTAACTAATGACCTATTTTCACTGTCAGTCTGCAGAGATGCGAAATACAAGCAAAGGGGGGAGAAAACCAGGAGAGAGAAGAAGGTGATAAAAGGAGCTGCCAAAGCCAATGTGTGTGACAGGAAAAGGTTCGGCTGTGATCTCACACACATGCACCAAGGTCGGCTGCTGTCACATTAGATCTCTTCTACGATGCACCAACCAGCAAAGCATACAGATAGATATAAAGCCTGAATTTAATTGACAAGGATAAATATGCAGAAGAAACAATTCACACAAAAGAGCGAAATAAATCATTAAAAAGGATACATTTTGTGAGGGGGGGGAAAAAAAAAGATTTAATAATAGAGAGAATATCAGCATGCATGTCAGGATTTGTTCTTCCCTGAAAATATTTCACAAGAGTCACAGCGACTATGATAGTTCTGGCAATTTATTTTGGCCTCTTATCTATACAAAGGACCACTAATGCATGTTGACAGGCCGTTTGATGTAGGGTTATATTTAATTGAGGAGCTGGCTTGCTGTTCCCCCTTTCCAGAGCCCTGGGGAAAGAGGATGAATGGGGTACCATAGGCCATTGGCTAGCATTTGCCACTGAGAGCATGTGGATTCATCCAGATCAGAGCAGCTGGAGACCACGCTTCTGACTCTTTGTAATTACAGCAATCTTTGGTGGCTGTTTACTGCAAGAAGCTAGCACTTGATGTTGTCTCCTTGTCAGCTAAAGAAAATGGCAGGACGCTAAATGAGGAGCAGATAAATACATTAGTTATTCCCTTCAACCTGAGCGTCAGGCGTAGCTTAATTGGGAGAGCTGCTGCAGAAGACTCAAAGCAAGAAAGACATGAAAAGCCTGAGAAGAGCTTGCCGGCATCAGTTCGGTTGCTCAGAAAACCTTCAGGGGATTGGCGGCGATCTTGTGTGAATTTATTCGGGTGGGGGGTGGTGACGGAGAGAGGCTGTTGGTGGAGGGCGCAGGCGAGATGGCAGCGTCTTCAGATCAGCAGCAGCGACACATTTGATCACTCCTCCGAGCACCTAACCTCAGACAAATGCAAGAGCTGAGACTCCCGGCAAAGAGACCTACCGGCAAGGAGACGAGCAGCATGAAGAATGAATGAAACTCGGGAGCTCCAAACTGCCTGCACACTGGGAATATGACAGTCACTGAATACGACAGAAGAAAGAGTGCAGGATGGGGAGGGTGTCTGAAGTGAAAAATTACACTAATTGCCAAAAAGCGTTATCTTGAAGATCTATGAAGACTGAAAATACCATAGAACAAAGACCCATCAATTGTCTGCCATATTTTGAGATGTGACAATGTAATTTTTTTTTTCTGCTGCTGCTGCTGCTGGACTGATATTTTTCAAATTCACCATCTGTATAAACTGGCCTGCTGCTTTCATGACTGAGGCATTTCAGATCCTCTGATGTTGCCTTTTGAAGTTTGAAAAACTGTCCATATTTAGCACCACGTCTTCTCAGCCTCGCGACTGTTTTGAGAGTTACAATTTGTATTTTTAATCAGCCTGAAATTATTTTATTTTATCTCAATTTCACCGCGATATCTGCTGCACGAAGAACAAACATACTGCAAAGTCCCATACGGGCGATCTCTGCAGAAATTAGAAACAATGTGGAAATGTAAATGAGGGTTATCAGAGATGTTTTTACATCATCATAATGTGTTTGAGTCACTTAAAAAGGAATCTTCTGTGGTTTTCATCCATTCTTCATCTGGCTGCAAGAGACCACAAGGATTAATTCATAGATGACTATTTTAGGCAGCAGCTCCAGAGAAAAGATAATTACAGCACTGGTACAAACTGACTTGCATTACAAAATGTACAACAGTGAGTAACACAGTGAAGACGATTATATATAGAGTTGTTTCACATGTGCAATCCTGCTGAACGACCTGCTCTCAGTGAAGGCTTCGAGGGCTTTAATGCTGGAATATAAAATGATAAACCCTCTCAGTTAGGTCCAGTTTGGGATGATTTCAAAGCATAAAATCATACGGATCCAAACAATCACATCTATTAAAAAGGAGACTTTAACTTAACATATTATACAATAAAAAAGCCAGTGCTAACTTTTCTCAGTGACTTCACGCACAGTGCAGGAAAGTGAGATGTGACCACCTTTAGCCTCTAACAGCATCGGCCTTTGAAAGGTCCTTGGCAGGAAGGTCATTACAAATTTCCTAGAGAGCCTGCTGCAGCTTTTCTGTGGATTTACTCTGTCTTGCCTCTTTATGTAATCTCAGACTGACTCCACGATGCTGAGATCAGGGCTCTGAGGGGGGCTCGCCATCTGTCGCTGGCTCTTCTTGTCCCTGAATCTGACTGCATGTTCAGGATTGCTATCACACTGCCATAATTAATTTGGGGGTCAATCAGACCCCTCCCTTGTGATAAGATAAAAAAAATATTAAAAAAATGGGCACATTATTCTACTCTGGGTGCCCCACACAGCTGAGCGTGTCCAGAAAACCACAAACAACACTGTCCAGGAGGCCTGGACGATGAGATGCACGAACTATCTCAACTGGCTACTTTAATAAAAAGGAGCAGTAGAGCTCTGAGCTCCCTCTGGACATCTGAGCTCTTTACATGCTCTGCAAGACTGATGCCACCCAAACTCAATATGTCCACTTGCATTTGCAATCTCATTCTTTCTGTCGCTATCCCAAACTCATTGCCCAAGCAGAGGAAATGAAAACTGGTAAATTGAATTTTTGGCTTCTGTGCTGGCTTCATCTTCATAGGCCAGTACGGCGCCTACATTCGCCACTAATTCTAACGAACTCTTTTTGCCAAAGCCAGTCCAAACTCTTCAAGAACCCATATTTTTCAGGAAATGCCGGCAGACCTTCATTGTTGGTGTGCTCTTAGCACAACTCTATATTTAGAACCTCATTTTTTAAACTGCTGACTCATCTCTCCAGAGTGTCTGTTATTATTGTTCCATATATTTCCTGAAGCCCATTCATTCATTCTCGCATCGGCTTTGCTTCCACGTTGGAGGAACGCCTCTTTGACAGCAAGTCTTTGGCAGGATTTTTCTATCAGAGCCCGACTGTTTTCTGCTGGCTCTGAACTGTTGCTGCTGCTCACAAAAACCTTCTGATTTTGAAAGAAAGTCAGTTGTATTTAGTTTTCCAAGCCTTCTACACTGCCTGTGATTCATCACAAGACAACACACCTGGAAATATACGTCTACTTAAAGTCTTGGTGTCAGTTTTTTAAGATGCAATGGTCATTTCTTAATCTGTTTTTTTTTTGGCATAGCCGACTAAATAACTGATAACCTTTATTAAAATAAAAACAATTTTGTTGTTCAGTCATCCACTCAGCAGCATGCCTTCAAAGTGGATATTTTCAATGGGAACACTATGGTAGAAGAATATCATTCGAGATGAATTATTATAAATATGGTTAAGGGTAGTGCTATTTGCTGCCTACTAGGATCACGCTAGCATTATTCTGGTGTGCTCTGCTGTGTAACATCTCAAATCCTTTCAGGGACCACAATAAGGATCCTGTCAGACTCCATTGTGTGTGCCTGAGGTTAGGTTCTAGAGGTGGGCTGGCTCAAAGCTAATCCCTCGAGGGACACTCAGCCAGCCCCAGACACATACGGCTAATATTCCAGACATAATCAAAGGGTTTCTTTTGTGCTGATCTAGCTATAAGCCCCCACCACCCCCACCTCCTCTACACCAGTGCTGGGCTTTTGTCAGTGTTGTCTTGTTGGGCTGAGCTGAGACATCAGGCTCTCTGAGCTCCTCCAGGGAGCAGAGCTAAACAAAATCATCCCTGAAACTAAACTACGGAGTCTGAAATGAGGACGCCTGGCGTTAGATCACTTTGTTGTCTGTAGCTGATTGATTTTTAAGAGTTTCGACTTTTCTGTTTTCTTTTCTGGGAGTTGACTAAAATTTCCAGATGTACTGAGTGTGTGTCTTTACATCACCCATTTTAAAAACTGTCCTCTCAGTCAGCTCAGCTTTCTGTAATTTATGGCTTTTAAACTTTTAAATAACTATTGGAGTTATGCAGTTATGCTTATGTGCCAGTGTACAAGAAGCTTTTCTGTAAATAGTTTGCATTTCTATGGACACACCACTGAGCACATTCACATCAGTACTTGAGAGCTGTATTGCTGGTTGGAGATGTGTTACCATGGCAACCCCAACCTCGTTTAAGATGAACCAAGTAAAGATTAAGAAAATTTCAAAAAGTATATTACGCCTAGCAAAGTGAAACCATTTATTTAAACACTTCAAAGGAAGAGCTGCTGACTTAGATCTCAGCTGCCTTAATCTCTGTGTAGCAATGCCTTTTATGTGCGGGATATTTGATTTTGTTGGATATTTACGCTGATATAGCGTCTGGCATAAATGCGGCACATTTACCATAAGTGGTCATTGTTAATTAAAGTGCACTGTCACTTTGAAATGAAACAAACACATTCACCAGGGAACTCTTGAATCACTCCTTGATCATTTCTGAAAAATGATCTGACGGGTACTGCTTCTCCTCATTTCCAGGTATCAGGGACAGATAACGGTGGATAGAACTGACTGATGCTGTTACATGCCGGAAAAGGAGGGCTTTGGTTAAAAAGCTCAACCCAAAATAAAACATCACAGCTAGAAAATATTTTATCACTTCAGTTTTATTGTGTGACAATATTGTGCAGGCTGCTGAGGAGTTACAAGATTAAGTTACTTTAGTTAAAAGATTTCCAGGGAAATCACAAACTAGGCTACTTTTGTGCCTACATTAGACTTATGCTGGCAGCTTGTTTGAGAAGAGTCACACTTTGAAGTAGGCAGTCTGTCATCAATGACAGCAGCAGGATGGCAAATGTCATCATTTTCTTTGCACCAATAAGTAAGGCTTCCTGCAAGCTGCGAGCATTGGTCCAACTTTGTTCATTACCTTTCCCCTGTATATCATCAGAAATATTACTGCAAGTTTCTTTGAAATATCATAATGTAACTTTGAGTCTATATCAAGTAAAATGTCTTTATAAATACTTTCAGATGCCAGTTTGCATCGTGTTATGATAAACGTGCAGAAATGACTGTACTGCATCACATCAAGTTCAGTGAGTTATGAAAATGTTACTGTTACCGGTCTAAGAGACCTTTTATGTCATTTGTCAAATCATGCATCCATTCACTACTTTATACTAAACATTTTAAGTTTTTTTTTCTCTACTTCACATCACAGATTAACCTAACAGGCATGTTGTTGGACTGTGGGAGGGAGCTGGAGTACCCCGAGGGAACCCACAGGCACAGGGTGAACATGCAAACGTCATAGCAGAAGTAGAAACCTTCTAGCTGCGAGGCGACAGTGCACGACTGCACCACTGTGTAACAGACATTATATATATATATATATATTTTTTTTAAATATGGAGACAATTGCTATTTTCACCAGTTTCTGCATGTAAAAACAACCAGAACACACCCATGTTAATAAAGCAGCAGGAAGAGAGAACCTCTAAAAATATATACACTGTAGTGCTTTGGGTTTTTTGGGGTTTTTTTGCACCACAAAAGTGATGATGTCACTGTGCGTTTTCCCATGTTATCAGGGTGAAAGGTGGACCATTATTCGTGGCATGTTGTCAAGTTCCAAATTACAAGCAAAGGACTAGAGCAAAATAACTGCTCTCTCCATTGTTTGCTACAAGCGGTTAAAGAGTCCAAGCACTCCAGCAAATGAGATTACGCTTGATTCAAATGTCAGAGCAGTGGCGCTGCTCTTAAAGACCTTACACATTCAGTAATGCCACTTTAAAAATAGACGCAGTCTAATTGCTTGCGTGCCATTTGCATGCTGAATATTTTGTGTAGAACTGCGATTGTGCGTGTTGGTGCCCATTTGTCTCTCTGAGAAGCATAAACTTCTCAAGACCATTTCAGGACTCTGGCCTGGCCTAACAGTGCAATGAGGGTCTGCTGCCAGGGATTACAGCCTGCAATGTGATAGGTCTTCACATTTGCAGAGGGTCAAGCAGGGCGGAGGCTGCCACAGCGCACCGGCCCAGTCGCACATAGCTCGGTTCACTGTTACTGGCTCTCCAATCAGCTGCGCAATCACATGATGCACGACATCTGATTTACAAATCAAATTCCTCAAGCGAGCAGAAGCGAACTGAACAGGACTCTTGAGAGGTCAAAAGCTTTAACGAGGAAGGAAAAAAGCTGAGAAGGTAAAATAACTCGAACTGAGTCACGGCTGTTGCAACATCCCAAGCAAATGTGTGAGAAACCTAAGTAAGCTCGGCGTGGCTGCCAGCTGAGCTGCCGACAACCTGGCCTGGTTCTGCAGAGCAGCTGTGCTACTGCAGGTACACACATTTACCAACGCGCACACTTTTCTGCACCTGGTCACCGAGGTCACTGCATGCACTCAGACTAGCTGACTGAAATCGGGACAGCACAATGTTCTCATTCAACGCAGCAAACTGGCGAATTTGTGGTCAGCTTTAGCACAATCTTATCAGTTGTGTGAATTCTCTGCCGTCTAACACAATGGGGATGCCGAGTAATCGCGTACCGACAAAGATGCTTAATTATGAAATATCAATATTGTGTGTAATTGTTCATTTTTCTGCACTCACGGTTACACACACACACTCATCAAGCCCGTCGCACTTTTATTACCAGTTTAATTAAATGACCAAAAACGCAGACATTCTGAGGTTTTTTTGACTCATTAAGTGAAAAGCTGATATTGTGACTGTCATAACCTCTACACAATGAAATAAACTTGACACCCAGGACTTCCTATGTCCTGTGGGACAGTGCACATCGAGGTCCCGAAACAACCAGCCGAAAGGCTTTGACCTGAACTCGGTGGTCGTCTGAATGCTGTCATCTCTTCACATGTACAATGTTTGCAACAATGGCGACAGTACTTGGGGACAATGGTGGTGAACTAGTTTGTGGAAACATGATTGATAAGTAGGTCATGTCTTGTTGTCATCATGTGAGGCATGAATTCAATCCTGACGAACTGTTCGAGCTTAACTCACAGCAGGGCTCCTCGATGTACTCAACTATCCTCCAGCCACTTCTGCACGTCTATATAAAGCTTCATTTCCCCCTGCGCGGTTCAGAATCTTATTTGCATTTAATTAAACCTCTAAATTTCTAATGCCACTTTCTCTCTTTTTTTAAGCAGAAAAATGTAACGATAAAATTCACACGACTCGATTCTGTGTCTTCGTCCCGTTACGCCTAATTTGATAAAGCCGAGTTTTTCCACAGACTGCGCTGTATGAAAAACATAAATCATCTGCTTATGATCACAGAACATCTACGTTCACTCGTCACGATTCCTCAAAGGAAGTGAAAATGAAGCTGCTCCCTTAAGCTAGTCCCCTCGGGGGAGCGGCTGCAACATTTTCAAAAGAACCAACGTCAAGGAAGGGCATTAAAGTCTGATTTATATGATGGATGCACTTAGAACAATAGAACAGACAGACGTGAGCATCTCTCTTAACTTTCATGAAACAGAACTGGAAAAATGAAACTATGATCCTTTACAAGCAAAAACCACTCAATGGTCACTGGGTGTGTAAGCCACGAGTAGATGCGAGTAGCTCTAGTGTTACAGTGTCAGACCACAACAGGCTACTACGCAGCCTGGTTAATGCTGACAGGATGACAAGTGCTGTGCCAAACACAGAGCGAGCAGTCATGAGATAAGACAGCATTCCCTCCCAAACTCTTCTGGCAGGCAGCTGATGGGGTCCCCTCAGGGCTCAAGGAAGCTGAGCAGCCGCTGAAGACAAGAGGAGGGAAAGGAGGCCATTGGTCCGAAACTCTGAGAAATGCAGACAGCTAGGAGAATGTGCAAACTAAGCCAGGCTTGAAATTACTGCGGTCTGTGACTGGTATTTGTCAGGAGATTTCAGTGTGCTTGCCCATGTGGCCAAGCCCCCCCAAACACCCACGTTCATCAATGCCCAGCTCCCAATAGGGTGCCAGCTTTGCCACTCAAAGAACTGTCAGCTATGTGACATGTATGGTGGGGGGCAGACGGGTAAATGACGGGGTGTCGCCCTCCAAAATTAGAAAACCGGTCTGTTGAGTTATGCGAAAAGACAACTTGGAAATAAGAAAGTGGTGGAGCTGCGTTTTTAGATAAACTCCCAGCCTAGGCATTACCTTAGCGTGGATGGACAAATGCAGCCTTGCATCATGCATGTGCACTATGTGTGAAATGTTTGCCTGCAGGAAACAGACGGCAGGTTTGAAGTGGCTATTTGAGACACGTTATGAACAATATTGTGAATACCATCACCGTGAGTACAAGTGATTCAAACTGCAATCGCTATCGCGGGTTATTTGCGAGTCTTCTTACGTCTTATTCAAAGGCGAATAAAACGCCAGAAATGCCCGAAGCCCGACCTGAAAGAAAAACAGCTGTTTGTCTGTGAGGTGGTACACATGGCCGTGGACGGCTTTCGTTGTCATGTTGCGGGACGCAGACTGTTCAAACTGTAGCAGCGCTCTCGCTAGCAAGCGGCGAGCCTCGGTCCATTTTCGATACGGATCTTAAGCTATATCCGCCACGGGAAAAAATGTACGGACCGCGCTCTTTTTTCACTTCCAAGTGGCCCTCGTTTTAACGGGAACACACGCTTCATTTAGAGCCCACCAAACCCGTGCTACCCACTGGCAAAGCGGACAATGCTAATCAGCCGAGCTAGCTCGCTAGCATGCCCCAGACAAAAGCCTGAATGAAGTTCCTATGGGTGCAAACACCATCCAGGTACCGCCGCTCCGCCAGAGGTGCAAACGCTGGGACCGAAACACATGCGTCGATCCTGAACCCCCCTGACAACGTTTTCCTCGTAAGAAAATGGGAGATTTGTGCTTACCCCTCCTGGTCCAGCTTTACTTTCTTCTGTGCTCTGTTTGAATGGTGTGTTGTTGTAGGAGGGCGTCCTGTTCCGGGGTCACATCCCTCCAGTCGGCAGAGCTACGGCGGACTGACTCAACGCAGCGATTCTCCCACTGGCTCCTCAGTACCGCTGCCGGCCGCGGGGGGCGCAACCGGCTCAGCGAACGCTGCACACTCGCAACCGTGAAGCATGTGTCCCGCGGACCGGAGCTGGACCGCTGAAAGGTCCGATGCTGTCCTCTGGAGGGGCATGCATGCTGTGAAATTAAAGATGTCTTCATTTAAAATAAATAAATACTATCCTGGTGGTATTAATCAAACTGTACTGAAGCCATTTATAGTTCTCAATAAGG
The DNA here is from genome assembly GCA_015052665.1 of Apistogramma diplotaenia. Lineage (NCBI taxonomy): Eukaryota > Metazoa > Chordata > Actinopteri > Cichliformes > Cichlidae > Apistogramma > Apistogramma diplotaenia. The sequence continues at coordinate 23,994 of VOQJ01021470.1, read as the reverse complement.
TAACTGAATCATAAAGAATAAAATAATAGATTTGTTTAGTTCCACAAACTGTTTGTAATGTTTGGTTTGCTTGTAGATCAAGTGTGAATTTTAATCCATGTGCAATATTTATTTAGTTTCATTTAATTAAATTTTAAAAAATTCTTTACTCCTTGGTTTTTCAATACCACACTTACAATAGAACAGGGCAAAACAACAAAATAGGACAAGACAATGACAAACAGTGCATTTAAAGAAAATAAAAAACAAAAACACAGGCTGGTTAAGATAATAAGAATGGGGAAGGTGAGTGTATGTGATGTGAAGAGTGTGATAGGAGATGGTATATAATTTACATCAATTATTAGTTCCAGTGGATATAAATTATATAACGTATAAAACTTATACTCATGTAAAAACATAGAGAGGATAATTCGTTTTAAAAAAGGTAAATATGTGGGTCAGAGGTCCCTGGGTAGCTGTGGGGGAAGGCCAAAACAGGTAGGCATTTTGTATGCAAATGAGATTCACAGTTGGTCAGCTCTGAGTCACCTCCAGCATGTATATTAGATATATATTTAATGAGATGTCGCTGGCTGTTCATCATCTATTTTATAAATGGATTGTTCATTGCACGCAAATGTTTTTACGTCACTTGAGGTCAAATTGACTTTGACATCCCTGCTCTAACACAAAGCCCCCCAAAATTTTTGAAGGAAAGTTTTTGAAGGACTCCGTTAGTTTTGCTGCACTTTCAATTAATATCCAAAGGAAAAAAATCTGTAAATTTTGTCAGATTTCATTTTTTCTAGTTAAAAATGTTTAGAGTCTTTCTTTTCTAAGAGACAGTCTGGCAAGAAAAGTTTCAGGCTATGTGATGTAAAAAAAATTATACTGCTTTTTATAAATTATCCTGATGCAGCTCTCAAATATTTCTATCAAATATGTTCAAATAAGAAAACACCAGAAACAGTCCTGGATTTATAAAGCTACTAAATACCAATAGTCAGGCCAGACGTTTCTTCCACTGCAATATCTGTGCCCAACATCTGTGCCAAAACAGTACACAGCTGTAGACACATTTACTGGATTTTATCTCATGTGCCAAAACCACTCTGCATAATCAAAAACCAGTCTATTTCCAGTTCCTCAAATATGAAAGCTAAACTGAGTGTTTCTATAAAATAAAAGAACCATTTGCATTAAGAGATGATGAAACTCATAATTTATTTCTGCAGAGTTGCTGCAAACCCGAGCGATATATTCTAAAGAAAGGCTGAAGATAAAGTCCTTCAGACCTGCACATGAGGCTCTGAAATGCTCATGGATACTGAGGAAGAATTGAAAAACAGGAGTCACTTTGGTGGACTTTAGCTTTGTCAAATTAATCAGCCTATTTTAAGCTGCAAAAACAGGCGTAACATTCAGCTGACAAATGACTTGGATCCTCAAACGCCCTCCTGTTGCAAACCGTTTACTGACCTTGTGCTTTCTTCACAACAACAACTGAAGCATGTGGAAAAACAGGATGCAGGTAAATGACAGATCTACGCCACATTTCTTTTTTTATAGTACACTTTATCAGTTTTAGCTGCACACATGTAAATCAGGTCTGAGCCTGAAACCGTTTCAGTTGACAAAATTCAAGAGTCACAATCAATTCAAAAGGCAACAGCAGTATATTTTACAATTCGCAAAAGTAGCTCCTGAATTCACTTTTCCTGCCATAGAGCAGCAGTTCTTAGTGGGGCCCACACCGAAGGACACTGATGAGCCTGATAGTCTGTTCCACAGTGAATCGCTCAGTAGCTTAAAGTACTTTAATCATCAAGCTGTGTAATCTACACCTACACTTACTCTCACTGTACAGAGACACACAGAAAAAGTAGAGAACATTTTAACTGTTTTGCAAAAATAAAAGGCTACAAGTAGCACATTATCGTCTCTCGTTCAAGTGGACCCAGCAGGACTGACAGCAGGATGTACAGCATGTAAAGAAATCTGAATACACCATAAAATAAAATCACACAGCACACAGGTTCACTTAAACAAACACCAGTTTCTAAAGCATACGATATGCCAAAGTGTGGTCGTGCGTGACACTTGAAGCATGAAATCTCCCTCATGGCACCTTGTACACCCATTCAAAAATGCAATGGAAATCACAGTTTAAGTCCATAATTTAAATATTACCTACAAACCTACACACACGTACAGCATCGTCTGAGATTGTAGACGTAGTCCAGTTTTACATTTTCAAAGAGGGCATGTGCTCAGTACCACGTTTAGAGAAACACATCCAGAAGTCTACGACTTAAAAAGAGTTGACAGATGGTCTTATTGGAGATGCACTGAAGGACATGATGAACATTTTTTGTTCTTTTCTCCAAACAAATGAGATCTTTGCCTAACGTAAAAATAAGTGTAATTTTCTAGGTGCCAAATGCAGCTGCATCATTAAAACAAAAAGAGAAATCATGGACCAAAAAAATAAAATGCTCTCGTGGTGTTATAAATATAAAGCTGGAACCAGGAGAGAGTCTGCTTCATTTAGCATAGTGAAAGCAAAACAGCTAGTCTCTCCAAAGGAAAGACAGTCTGCCCACCAGCACCTTTAAAGCTCACTAATTAGCATGGACTGTACACAGTGGTGTAGTGGTTAGCACTGTCACCTCAAAGAAATACGGTTCCCAGTCTGCCGGGGTGCAACTGTGTGGAGCTTCATGTTCTCCTGTGTGTGTCCCTGTGTGGTTTTTGCTCCTGCAGTCCAAAGATATGATTGTTCGGTTAATCAATCATTTGAAATGCCAGCTAAGATAAAGCTCCAGCCTCCCTGTGACACTAATCTGAATATTAACAGATCATACCCATTCCCCACTTAAGCTAAAAGGTAAGTGTATTTCTTAAAATGTGTTAAAATCAAACTGCTCCTTTCTGTTGCCCAGGCCGTTTTCAAAATAAAAGTCCCCCATTTTCTTATAATATACATTACATTTTAAAATGCTTCATGTGTATTGGCACATAATGTACTTCAAGGCAATGCTACAGCGACAAAATGCATCACATCTTTTGTAAAATAGCTTTCAGAATTGTTAAGTAGATACCAAAATTAAATAAAATACAATAACGGTAATATATATATATATATATCTTAATATATATATATATATATATATATATATGTGTAAAAAAAAAAAAATACATTTTAAAGAGACAGATAAAATAAGAGGAAAA
>VOQJ01021470.1:0-10549 GCA_015052665.1 Apistogramma diplotaenia | reverse complement strand
AATTTGGGGAAACGTTGGGCGTGACCATGTACCCCCCCCCCCCCCCCACCCGTCATTTACATGTCAGCCCCACTGATCCTACAACTGAAATTGAGATATTGGTAAACAAGTGACTGCCACATTTCATTGAGCAGCAAAGTGAGAGAAAACCCACGCAAAACCACACCGACCTTCATTCCTTCATCTGCATTGACTCGGCTGCCCTGCAGCAGGTGAATGTAGAAAGGTTCATTGATGGACCACAGCGACGAGGTGTTTTGCTGTAGGAGCCAAAGAGAGGGAGAGTGAGAGTGAGGAACAGGGAATTTAATTTCTCCCTCCCTTTTTTTTTGATGTCAGACTTGCAGTCGCATGGTTGCTCCAATTTCCTGTTTGGCAACATGTCAAAAGAGAGGTGAACAGCAACATCCACTTTCAAGAGAAAATAACGAGGGGGTAGAAGCTTTCAAACGGGAGGAAACTGACAAGGGTTCAAGTCACAGTTCTCAGCTGCTTATATTTCAGATCTGTTTTCTGTGACGAGTTTCATATAAAAGCTTGACAGCAGTTCCTATGTGCAGCTATAATAAACGAAAGACAAGTCATCAGGCACCAGAGAGCTACCAAGAACTGCATGGGGTGTTTCAAGGGTGCCAAATACTGCAGGCTAGTTGAGGAACAACTGCTAGAAAAGAGACAAATGAGAGAGAGAAAAAAAGAACACATGCTCTTGTTTTCATGAATGACAGCTGCCGCCTTTACTCTCACCTTCTTCAGTGGCAGAGGAGGAGGTCTGGATAAAGAGCGGCTCTTGTACACCTGGCTGCACATTCTGCCTTGCTCCTCCTGACATTTGGTGATGGTGGAGTAGTGCACCATGGTAAGGTGGGGGTTTTGGCCATTTCTCAAACACGAGAAGATGTACTGAGGAGAGAGACAACAGAAGATTCACTGGTACAGCCATCAGTCAGTTCACCCACAGATATTTCCCAGTGTTCTGATAGCGCTGGTTAGCTCCTGAAGGCTGTTCATTTGCTGTAGGTTAATGCAGCTGAAATCGCATTATGTGTGGATGGATGCAGTTCCCTTCTGCAGGGCTGCTAGACAGATATGAGTCACCCCTGCAGGTAGCTGCAGTTTCAAAATCAACAGTGGAGTCTCCGGCCACCAAAATGTTGACTCACCCTACTCCTGATCTGACAGTCATTTCAGTTATTGTGGACCACCTGCACAGGCACAGTGCAGACAAATAACACTGAACAGAAACTGCGGAACAGAAACATTGTTCTTGAGAACACAGTGAATGTAATTAACAAGTTCAGCTGAGATGATGCCTTCAAATGCAACTTAAAAAGTGAAGATGGTAGGCTGCCGACGTTTTCACAGTCTGATTTTCAGTTTATACATAAATATATAAACCTTGTCATGTCAGGAAGCAGACGGTGATGTGAAAAATTAGGTAAAGGGGAGGCCGAGGATAAAGCAATAAACCGAGGCGCCGTCGTGAAGAGCAGGAATCAACAGGAACCAAACGTCCACCTGAGAAGGATGAAGCCCCAAGCTGCTCTGTGAGACACTTCTTTGTGGCAAAACAAAATAAAATCATTTTACTGTCTAGCAATTAAAAATTAGACAAACCTCCAATAACACTAACATCCAGAATTTGGGGGGAAAAATGAAATGTCTCTTTTCATTCTGCTGCCTCATCCAATGCCTGTATAAGAAGATTGGTGCTAAACTGATGCTGAAGGACAATTTTTTTAAAATCAAGGTTGTATTGCAACACCAATAATATATAAATGATGGAAGCTGCCAAAGACACCTTACTACTTTGACTGTGGTATGTTCTCAACTAGTGGTTGCTTTTTTTCTATATTGAAATCGAGTCCTTAAACCAACAAAACAAACTGAGAAATGATTCAAAATAATTTTTTATTGGATTAACTCACTTTGAACTGACACAGGGGGTGTTTCCCATAGATGAAGTCCCATCTCCCATTGACCTGTAGGGTGTAGTCCTCAGATTCCTGTCGCATTAAACGGAAAACTGTAGCCTTCTTCTTCAGAGCGCTCTTCATCAAAGCCGCGGGGAGGTCCAGAGGGTCCTGCTGCAGCATGAAGCTTTCCTGTAAGAGAAGCAGGTATCAAAATTCCCATAAAGATGCCAGCTTTACAGAAAATCATAAAAATGCTGTTTGTTCCTGGGTGTTGTTTTGAAGGTAGTGTTATTGGTGTGGGAGGGGGCTTTCCAAAGGTGCTCGCATTTACTTAAAATCACCTCCACAGTGTGTCTGCACAAGGTGGAACCACAGTTTTTCCAATCAAAGCTGCTGCGCTCTGTGTGGGGTTCCCTGCTGCTGCCCCATCATACCAGAACATTTGAATTGATTAGTTTAAAAACTTAGACTGTATGACTCATGACAACTAAAAGCAAGCAGATCAACTCACATCAGAAGCTTCAAACTTGACATTAATGAAAATCTTCTTGATGTTCTTCGACTTGGCGCTCTGCGGCAGGGAGCTGCACGGCTCCAGGTCACACGGGAAGCTGTACTCCATCCACTTCTGCCACGGCAAGCTCTGTCGTTCCTGAGCCCTTTCTTCGCAAAACGTCCGCATCTTGGTCCGAAACTCGTTCACCTCGTCATTCTTCTGGGCTTCAAACTCATGCAGACCTGGGAAGTCATTAAACAAGCTGTACTGTAAGTCTTATAAAGTAAGAGGAACTTATTATGCTTGTTATTTAAAGAATGACTGTACTTTTTTTTAAATTAACCTGCACATTTAATCCCTGAGATATCCTCTGGCAATTAATGGAATTCCAACGAATTCAGTTTTGCTACATAACAAAGAAATCCCACTCTAAAAGAAATGTGTTGTCACAACTCTTAGGGCATGAACTGTCAGAAATAAATGTGTAAAATTACAGAAAGTGTTCTGGTAGCTCTGCTGCTCTGTAATTATAAAACAGAAAGTTTCTGTCAACTCACAGAAAGTTGCCCTTTTTACTTACCGTGGACCCATTGGATACAAGCTAACGCAGAAAGAAACTGCTTTTTTGTTGCCAGTTCTTCCTTTAAAACAAAGCATTAATTTGCTAATTTTGCACTCTCCTCAGAAAGATAAGAACTTTACTTTTGTTCCAATCAAGGCTTTAACTGAGCCAACCCAGACTTCTATCACAGCTCTTTGTCATCAGTGCAGCTGCTGTACGTGTGCTGTGTCGCTTTCTGCAGCGGTCTGGATCAACAACGGAGCAAATGAAGACTTTTACTTTTTTGGCGTTAAAAAACATATCACAGCCACAACAATGGTGACAAGTGGCTGAGATCAAAGCTGCTGTGCAAAGATTATCAGGATGAGTATTGCAAGGCAGAAACTGTCATTTCATTTCTGTTTTGTTTTTCCATACACAGTCAGTTGCTCGGTCTGATTCTCTGAGAAATCTTAGTGGAGTGGGCAGCTGTTCAGAGGACCCGAGCCACTCGAGCTGGAGCAGCTCTGTTGCTTACTGACAGAAACTCTTCTCTTTAATCACGACTGAAGACCCATTCTAATCATGTACGACAGCACGACCAACCACTCCAAAAAACCTCTAGAGACTCTGCAGAGGCTGACCTTTGCCAATTAGCAGGCTGATTTGAGCATTGGTGAGCTTCTCCACTCGGTCGCCCTCCCTCGCCACCAGCCTCAGGACACACATGAAGGGCCGCACGTCACTTATGCGCCTCGATTCTTCCTCCAGCTCTTCTCTTTCTGCTGTCTCGTTGATGCAGGTGAAGACATATCCATCGGGATCACCGAGTCCACAGAACAGGGCCTCACTTCGGGCATTTTTCCAAAGCATCTGAAACAAGAAACAACAGCAGCACACGAACGTGAGATCCTGGTGGTGATGGCCTGTAATTTACTGTACACTGTTCCTCCCTGTGCATGTAAAATTCATCCTTGAGTGCTCATGTACAAGCACCCTTTATTGAATTACAAAAAACCAAAAAAACAAACCTGTGCATGTGTGATTACTGTTTTCACAAGCAAAGCAAAAGCCGTCCAATTAGCCTCTTAAAATGACGCAAGAAAAATGATTCTGACAGTTTCTGGAGTTTTTCTAAAAATTCCTAGTGAATTAGTGTGACTGGAGAGCCATTTCATCTTTTAATCATCCTAACAGCTTCCAAGAGTATCATTACCTAACGACACTACATCAAACAGCCTGAAGTGGCAGCAGTGTTGGCGCGTTCAGCAGCCCATTCACATTTAACAGCAGCTCTGATTCGGCTGGAGTGCTGGCTGCGTATCCCGGGGAGGAAAGCTTGCAGCTTCCTCTCTAACAGCAGCGTCAGAACTAGAGAGCTCCGTCTGAATTCGTTTGATGTCTGAGGAAAATATGAAGGCGGCCAACTTGTTTAAAAGCGTTTTATTGTAAATAATAACATTTTGCAGAGTTGGTCATCTGGGCAGCCCTGTTATGCTGCAATCGATCAATTACAGTCTGCTGGAAGTACAGTGCTATCTAATAATAGAAGCAAATGTGTGATTACATTACACATCATGTATCAGTGGAGATTTGGGGTTTCAATGGTCTTTAAAAGCGTGATGAATATGGGGGGGGGGCATACCTTTTTGATGGTTTTGATGGTGTCGTTTCGAGACACTGGAAATTTGAGGAAGATCCCGGTAGGCAGCAGGAAGTCCATGTTGATCGCCTGGTCCCCCTCCTTCTCCCATTCCTCCTGCATCCCATACTTCCCTGGGGGCATGGTGACGGCCTCTCATTTACTGTCAGCTCCTCTGCTGCTCACCGGAACAGGAGCCGGCTGTCCACACAGAACAAGCACAGCCGGGGTTAACATGTCCACTATTAACAAATGTCCCTGCAGTGAATGTTTTTGTCTGTTTGTTATAAACCACTGGATAATGCATCTTTATTGCTGGACATCACATGTGAACAATGTGAATGAGTGGCATGACAAACAGCAGCTTATTGAAGGGCCTGGATTGCACCTGATCCCTTTCTCCTGATGACAGTCACTCCAATTCATTATAAGAGTGTGGGCACACATGCAAACACACACATATATACATATATATGTGTGTGTACGTGTGTGCGTGTGTGTATGATAGAGTGCCTTACATTTATTAAGAGGAGCTCTGCCGTTAATGAAACAAGGGGTCAAATAAGGTGAAAGCCAGTTTAAAGAAGCCAGTTTTCGGAATAAAATGCAAATAAAACAAAAAACAAACAGAAGAAGAAGAAAAGGGGAATCGTTAATCTGCTGTCCGTGCAGCGAGAACAAGTACGGTTTTGAGCGTAAAGTAATTCTACACTATTGATCTATTTGGTAAGAGGAAACTTGCGTTGCGTGAGCTGCATTCTCTGAAGGCTGAATAATACCCGCAGCCTCCAGTACAAATTTTACGATTTCAAATTAAACCTACAGGATGTTTCATGTTTTTAAAAAATTTTTAACAGCCTGAAATGGAAATGAAAACACACGGCGAGTCCAATCCGATACGAAACGCGACACTGCGCCGTTGTCAGTAAAACTTGTGTCATGGCGAAAGCCTTGCCAACCTGTTAGCGCAGACACTTGCCTGTCAGCTCTCCGATCCGGTCATCTCTTCATGTTTTGTTTTGGGTTTTTGTCCCTTTTCAAAAAAAAAAGAAAAAAAGAAGCAGCTAAGATGGAGGGTGGACCATCAGAGAGATGCGCGTCGCTCCGGCGGCTGTAGGATCTATCAGCAAAGAGAGGAGATGGTGAGGTGTTATAAATCCGGCTCAGACGAACAGAAGGCTCGCAGGGCTCCCGTGAAGCGCTGAAATGCCTCGGTGCAGTGCGCTGTCAGTCAGGCGCTGATGTTGCGCTGACCCTGACGGATGAGCGGCTGCGCGCTGCCTCACCAGCTCGCTCTGCGGGCCAAGGGACCGTCCACAAAAAGTTAGTTTGCACGAAGTGAAAGTACACTTCTCTCTCCACCTCCCGCCCTCCTCCCATCCTTGATGGTGCGTGTTAGGAGGCCTGTTTTTGTTCAAGTGTGAAATTACTCGCTGAAACACCCAAACGCGCCCGAATCAGGCCTGTATGAGAATAAAGTAGCTGAATTAGTCGTCAGCAGATATGAGATGTTCAGTGTCTTCTCCAGTGAGGACATGTCATACAATTAAGCCTGCTTCATTTTACATTAAGGAAAACGAAGATTATGTGAATACAACCCAGTCAAAGCGCGCGATAAAAGTTTGAATTAATATTTCTCTAAATCGTAAATGGGAGGAGGAGTCAGCGTGCTTCCAAATCCATGGGAAACTTTCCTTTTTCCAAGTAAAAAATATTCGCTGTTTCCAGCTCCTCACACGTGGCTACACAGTGAATGTAGGATTTGGATAGCGGTGATAGTGGTGAACATCTTTCAAAGTAGAAATACTTTGAACCCCCCCCCTGTTCCCCCTGGAGGCCTGTTTCACTGATGTATCACAATCATATTTTGAGTAATTGAGTAATAATTACACAGTTTGTAAGCTCTGTTGGTTTAGTTTGGTTTGTAATTGTCAACGGGTACAGGTGAAGTACAGGTGAGGTACAGGTGAGTACAGGTGAGTACAGGTGAGGTACAGGTGCATTGCTTGACTCTGTAATGTGGAATATAAATGAAGGAACAGTAGAGTGTTGATCATCTGAAACATGCAATATTTTGACTCTAAGAAAAAGCAACACTTGCTTATTCTATAGCGGATGAACCAGTTATTCAAAAGATAAATTACAGATTTATCAATAATCGTCACGTTACCACTTGATTAGGCACATTTGCCATCATCATCATCATCAACTTAAGAAAGCTTTGGCAAACTGTCAGTGAAAGGAATCTATATAATTTATTGGAGTTGATGTGCAAAGATCAATTACAGTAAGTTGTTTCCTCTTTTGTTTTCCTTCCCTTATTTTAAGTTTCATAAGCCAAAAGCTCCCAAAATAGACCAAACGAGGCTTTAGCTGGAATTCACACGGTGTTAAAGTCAGATTGTGACGGATAAATGAAGTGGAGGTCACATCTGTATTTATCTAAATGCATAGAAGGTAAACAGATGCAGTAATTTGTGGGGAAAATTTCAAATGCCTCCAACATGAGTCCAGTTAAACCTCTTAAAGAGCAAAATAAACGGCGGCTCTTGAGACAAACATGGGCAGGTGCGTCCTTATTTATTTGACTTTTTTTTTTTCTTTTTAAAACGTTGATTTTTTTAAATGTAATTTTATTTTTTACCAAGGGGAAAATCTTGCTGGGAAGTCTGCCTTCCTTTTTTCTTATATGTATGCAGACCATTTATATTTGAACGTTGCCACAATTAGTGAACGGAGACACCACACTCTTCGTGGAAGTGGATCCCAAACCACAGCAGTAGTACTACCATAGAAAGGGGAAATGCAGGGGGCCCACAGCAACAGTGTGACCTGACAGCTGTTCACTAACTAACATTAACTCACAGACAAAACACTTCTGCACCAGACTTTGTCTCAGCAGCTCGCATAATATGTAAATAAATAGATGGCCGCAGTTGTGCTCGTTCAGTTTGGTTTGCAGGTGTAGATATTTGTGAGCTGTGGGCTGCTACCTCTGCATGCTCTGGTTTCCTGTTTAATGAGAGGCTACTGTCTTGAGCAGAGAAGAAGAAATATTTTAAACACACGACACACACACATGCACGCACGCACGCACGCAATGTTTACGAGTTCACCTCAGACCAGCTGTTAAAAAACAGGAAGTGATTGTGCAGAAGAGAAACTGTTTGGCCAGATCGGCAGACTGAAAGCATGAACGTGCTTCCCACCATTCGCCCCCGAACCATCAGTGAACTATTTTCAACTAGGAGCCAGTAAAACCCTGATGGCAGACGAGCTACAGAGCTGTGCCACAAAAATGCTTCTAATGGGAGCTCAAGATGAAACTCAAACCAAGAAAGCGTCAGAGCTGCAGGTTCGATAAAAACTGAAAGTCTAACTGTTAAATCCAAGAGTCCAACACTAGTGCCATCCAGTAGCATTACATTCACTTCAGTTTCAGTTCAATTCAATTTTATTTATACAGCGCCAAATCACAACAAACAGTCGAAAGACCACAGACCCTGCAATAATTACAGAGTAAACGACCCCCTATGAGCAAGCACTTGGCGACAGTGGAAAGGAAAAACTCCCTTTTAACAGGAAGAAACCTCCAGCAGAACCAGGCTCAGGGAGGGGCAGTCATCTGCCGCGAGGCGAGAGAGACAGGACAAAAGACATGAGAGCCAGAGATTAATAATAAGTAATGAATAAAAGCACAACAGGGTATAAACAGAGTTATTACACTATTACATTCAATACTCATGCACATTAATACTGTGGTTTGGTCATGTGATGTTCAGCTGTGCTGCCTGTTTACCGTAAGTTTACCCACAGTTTTGTGGGGCGCATTCTTAAGAGTGAATAATAGCAAACAGAAAAAAAAAATCTTACTCATCCTTTTTTAAATTCGTGTTTTAATGCTTTCGTTCTTATTACAGCTCGACAATACTATCAGGTCCACATTCCTGCGGTTCAGAGAAAGCCGCTGTTTAACATTCGGCTCATTTATGCGACAGAAATCCCCACAGGTTTCACATTCGGGTAGAAAATGAAAGGTTTTCTTTCAGCCTGTCACCTGAGCATGATCAAAAACATGTGCTGATAAACAGTCATGCTCCCCAGTCGGTTCAGGTTAACACATTTGCTTTTAAATTCCCTCACGTTAAAGCAGTTTCTCTGTCCTGATTGTCAGAGCTTCCCCGCAACACTTTGTCTCATTTTACACAACAGGTCTGTCTCATTCTGCAGTCTGCAGCCAAACCTCTGCTGATGATCTTAACGCTTATCTGACGCGAGCATCCACTGCAGTTTTTCTGAAACTCAAACTGAGTTTGAGACATTAGAGACATGCTGAAACAGTCATTTTACAGACTCCTGAATGAAACGGACCACGGCCACACCCTCATACTGAAGATGAGTCCACGCTGATTGAAGTTGATAAGTAAAATACTTAAATAAGCAGACTCATCATCATCCTCTTTTGATAAAATCATGTTTGTTCTGATCAGTTTCACTTCACATTTTTGACTTGGTTGTCTGAGCCCCACCTGCAGTGGCCACAATTAAATAAACACTACTTTAGGGGCAGTTTTGATAGGAGTATCAAACATGGTGTGAAATACACGCAGTGCCTGTGAATGATGTGGAAAAGAGGAAGCGTACTGTGACAGGATGGGACCCGAGGCTGCTCTCTGAGGGAGTGCACAGGGGATTCCAGCAAAGAGGATGAGAAACTGCTCTCGCTGGCTGAGATTGTTCCACCGAGCTCCGCAGGACAGACCCGGTCAGACCCGGTCAGGCCCGTGCTGAGCCACAAGTCCAGATAAGTGCTGTGTCACCGGAGAAAAACAGATAATCAGTAGCTAAAATTAGATGAAAACCGAGTTCTTAAGAGTTTCATTTCCTAAATCCACAAATGTCCCAAAAATATTAGTAAGACTCAATCTGGGGTTACTGAAGGAGAACAGACTTATTAGACTTTACAAAGTAAACACAAAGTATCTGATCTAAGGTGGTCTACCACACCGGTCCACATGGAATATGTATATATCTTAAAGCCCAGTGGAAGAGCTGCCAGGACTCTGCTGTAAAGACATATTGAGCGGTCTGTTTTCCAGATACTCGCTCCTACTAAAGCTGCTGAAAATATTTTTATTCTTTATAAAAACTGCAAACCTGATGGCATTCCCATCACATTTGGGTGATCTACACTGTCGTGCTGATTAGCAAATATTGGCATTTAAAGGCATCATATCTGCAGAGCATCAGCACGACAAAATACCAGTATTTCATGATGCCTGACTTTTGATCATATTTAAAACCATAAAGTCAGCTCAGTTTTTATTATTCTTTCACCTTTTTGTAGCTGCAGTGGAGACCCTCTGTGAGTAGGGAAGCAGCTGAAAGTAGCTTTACACAGACTGTAGGCACCATCATGGTTATGAGTGGAGCTCCCCTCCTCCAAGACTGCTTTCTGCACCCGTGACAGCTCGGTCTGAAGTGCGCTTACAGTTAATCTCTCATCAGCTGCGTTTAAGTTTAGCCTTTCACTGCCAGATAAAAGATAAGACTTCATTTCAAGCTCACTGATGAAATCCTTCCATTTGCTAAGACAGAACAGGTGTTGTGCCAAAAAGTGATCGTCTGCCATAAAGTGATTTTCGATGTTTCTGTGTGCTTTTATATGTAATGTCTTCGCTTATATTGATAAATCGAGTGCAGTCCACATGATATGACGGGCTTAAACATATCAAATGAAGAAATAACCTGTTTTACAAGAATCTTTAGGTGTCTGTGTTATCGTACCTGTATTATAATCAATCCAGCGGTTTTTGGCCACTTAAAATATCTTTATAAAACTGTGATGTTATATTTGTTGCCATTTCTGCAGCCCTCTATGCCAGATTTCTATTGAAAAGGACAATTCTAATGTCAATAAGTGTTTTTCCCTTGATAAAATACGAATATATAGA
>VOQJ01021465.1:0-20268 GCA_015052665.1 Apistogramma diplotaenia | reverse complement strand
CTGGTTGTGTTTTATGTTTATTTTTAAAATTTTGTAATTTCAACGTTTGCACAGATACAAACAAAAAAAAAACACAGCCATTGTTTCTGATTCGTTCTTATTCCAGGCGCGTCAGATATTGCATTTAATCAAAGCATAAGGTGACTTGCTCTTTATGTCGTCACACTACAGGCGCGGCCATATCGGATTTAGGAAGAACCTGTTTGGAAATGGTACAAAGGCAGCATGAGGAAGCAGGGAGGGCGATCGTGGCTCACAATTTTCTCACTTGATTTGGCTCAAATCTCAAATGGCTCTGAAAAGTTTTCAAAACAACATGAGAAATCATTCAAAACAGTTTGTTACTTGTGCATGTTTGAAATCATTCTTTGCCTAAAGTTCCTGAAACATTTCCATATGCCAACAAATGGTCCTATTTATATCTTATAATGGCAGCAACGTGATTGTGTAAGTGATCGCGTGCAAAGCAGTCTAACCATTGAGATCTGCCAAACTGACGGGTCAAAATCACTAAAATGAGGATCATAAAACATATTTACAGAAGAGCTTGAACAAAAGAGAGTTACAGCAATTTGCTCACAGGGAGGAGAGTGGCCAGAGAAACATTTTACTGGGGCAACAACCTGCAGCGAGGGGAAGACGACAGAACAGATAAAGAACACAGAGGATAGATGTGGGACACATGCTGGTTATTCCCTCATCACATTGTGTTGGAGAGCATTTTGTGATTTTAATGAGGATCTGTGGCTAAAGGAATGGGAGCAACATGATGTCCAGTCATACACAGAACTGCTTTTGGTATTTTAGTACACAACGGCACAAAAAGCTTCCATTTCCACTTATATAGTGTTGTTGGGTTTATTTTATCTCCTGTGGACATCTGTCTACATTTTCTGTTTCTGTTACTATACCTGTTGTTTACTGCATTGTAGGAAAATCATTTCTACCGAGTACATGCAAAAGACAGGGCTCTTTTTCTGTACAAGGTAGAATGTAAAACCTCGTGCTCTTGAAATCAGCATCTGAAAAGAATTCACTTACACAAAAGCAGCCCCCTGTCCTCAGGAAAATAATAGTCAGGAGGGATTCGGTGTCAGTAAAACACGCAGGGTGAGACGGTTGTGGAAAATGGAAGATGAGAAACACACTTCCAGAGTCTGCTGTGATGCTGCTGATGATGTATATGAGCATTTTGAGCAGCGTACAGTTTACACAGTGTCAAAGAAATGTTTCATTTTCATCACATGAATTAAAGTTTTGTGAGCTGAGAATTAAAAAAATGTTTGTGAGACAAAGCAATTAAGACAAACTGTGAATGTGAATACTGCCAGCCACAAACTGCTCCGTTTTTACTCTGGTTTTTGTTTTCTTTAGCATGTTTTTCACTTGCTGCTCTGTTTTGCATTTTTGTTCAGTTAGAACAAATGAACCTGGTCAGGTGTAGGAAATGACCATCGCACTTTCAGTTGGGAATGGGCCCAGATTCAGCGGCATTATTTCATGTAATATTGATTTATTTATGTCAAATGAGCTGTGATGGACTGCTAACTTGTCCAGAGTGTACCTGCCTCTCTGGCTTTGACAGCTGGGAAATGTCAGACAAAAAATATTTATAAAGGGATGTTTGACAATCTTCATATTGTGCTCACTAATCCATATCCAATGTTGGACAATCCCACCCAGTTATACACCTCCCACATACTCCCATTCCACAAGAGAGATGTGAGACTGCAAGCGATAAAGATTCTCCAGCAGCTGCTGAACAACACTTAGTGCTGAGCTTAACAGATGACAGATGTTTTTTAGTTCGTTTGAAATCACACTGCTTCTATTTTTGCTCCTGCATATGAAATATAGGAGTAGATTCGACAGTAAAAACGTTTTTGGAATGCCAACAGGCTTTGGGTAGCCTTTCATGCATGGCCATCCGTACATTTTTACAATGAAAAAGAAAAAAAGGAGATTGTCAGTAGAGTTTTGAGAGGCAAAGATGGAGGAAAGGAAGAGAGAACCCATAAAAAGAGAAAATTGCAAGTTCAGTTGACTGTATGCACTTTTGCACTCTACCCCGGTGTTCACCACAAGCCTATTTGTTCCGAGCTTTGACTCACAATGAGAGGTTTGTGGTGTTGCAAAGGAACAGAGCTGAAACTTTATAATGAGCAGTTTCACCTGAATCAGGTGCAGTCTCACCTATTAATAAGAAGTGACCCACATATGATTTCTGGCTATTTCTGGAGTGGGTGGTTGGTGGGGCGCACAATCTTCAAGTTCCTCTGTGAAAATTGTGCTTCACTGCTCACAACCAATGCTCCATGCAAATGAGCTTTGATCCATAAGAAGTGGGGTGATATTTTCCAGCCATCTCATTGAAAGTGTTTTTATCATGCTCAGGGGAACTCGGTAACTGCAGCAGAGGAGAAGATTAAAAAAAGTGCATAAAGCAGGAAATGCCAAGGACGCTTTACTGTAGCAAGTAATTACAACAGCTGAAAATGCTTAAAATATAGATTTATTTTGTAGAGTTTTACCTGTAAAACGGTGCATCACATATTTGTTTCACTGCTTAAAGAAGTGTACAGCTGATGGTAATAACTAATTACTTGTTATGGACACCCTGGAAGCACCTGATAGATGCAGTGAAGTGTCTTACAGTAGCTGTCCTCTTGTGATTGGATATCTATTTTGCATTTTCAAAGCAAGTGAAAATGGGGTCACACCAGGACCCCGAAAGTCAATCTGCCTTTGTGCAAACTGCCTCAAAACAGAAAAAAATCTTATTTATTGACCAATACCAACACCAGCATCACATATTTCATAAAGATACCGCATCAGATACGTTGTGCTTCATGCTGTTTTGTTTTTAATGCAAGCAAGAGTCGGCAAATCATTTTAGCACTACATAAACACTACATGCAGAAGCTGCCAGTGAAATACCTACACAGTGCAGTGCTTTGCTAGAGTGTTTTATTACATAATTTATTATTATGTTTGTGATGCATGGTGGGATTCAAGCCGTGGACTATGGAAATGCAAATGAAAATGTGTTTCCTCAGATCAGCTTAATGTGCAAACAGGCCATGAGCACCTAAAGGAAGCTGACGCAACTGCTGGACCTGAAGCTACGTAAACACTTACAATTTTACATGTTCCCTTTATTGCTTGATGTTCTGCATCTTTTATAGCGTTACTGTGCAGGAAATAGTGTGACCCTCGGTAGTTATCAGTGTAACAATTTAGTGTACACCCCCCCCCCCATGTAGAAGGCAGAGCACACCCAGGACATGTTGCAGTCTGTGATGTCGTTTTGCAGCCGTTTTTCACATTTTCTGAATAATTAATTTTAAAGGAACATTTGTTTTCTGAACTGATGGTACAGTTGAATTCGGTGGGGCATTGTTCAGATGTGCTTTTCACCGGTCACACTACTTTCATGTGCGGGACGAAGCCTTCCAGATGATGTATCTTAGTCGCTCTTTGAGAGATGTTTACCTGAGTAAATGTTGGAATACCGAGAGTGCAGCCACTGCCAAGTCTGATTCACTCTGAAAGCTCTTTAAATTTCAGGTTCTCACAAATGCAGCACTGCTTTCTGAGCTAAATTCAAATCACTTCAATTGCTTAAAAAAGAAAATGTTTGGAATCCTAAAATTGTGATTGACATCCCCATTACTTTCTTATATATCTATCAGTTAAGAGCTAGCCTGTTCATATGGCCTGTGAACCTTTAAGTTGCCACGTAACATTTGTCAAACTGTCTTGTCAAGCACTCGGCCGAAGGTTATTACTTCCAAATGCTATAATAAATGAAGCTCTGCTGCTCTGGACTGAGGGCTGTGCTACCTTCTCAGGCTGGGAACTGAATCACAAAGTCTCTTTTCTTGTCCTGGGATGTGAGTTCATTAAACTCCCTCCTGCCTTTTGGGAACCCACTAGGAAATAGACCCTCCACCCAGCCTGGAGGGTCTGTGCCAGGGCATGATTTTTTAATGATGTCTAAGTTGTTCCCACCAGAGTCATTATACATCTCCTGAAAGGAATTAAGCTGGAGGCCCGCTGCAGAGGAACCCAAACTGCAGTTACATTATGACAGCTAATAGCAGCCGTGACACAAAGGAACATATAAAAATTATTTGTGGGCAAAATCTGATTTCAATGCAGCAGAACTATGACAGATTTGCAGTATCATAATGTGAGCGCACTATAAATAGAAAATGTATGTGTGTGTGTGCGCGCGCACGTGTGTTCAGCAATTTTCAAGAACGTATCAGTCCAGATATAGACTTGATATTATGGAGGGAAAGTCAAACCAATTTAATATGTGGTAATGTTAAATTTGCACAGTGTGTCCTAAATCTGTACAAGGCATCACCTGCCTACTTACGAGCTTGGCATATCTAGGTTGAGCGTCACTGTCAGCTATTTTTACAATTTGTAATGCTTCAGCTGAATCTTCTTGGCTTGGGCTACAGGAATATAGGATATATGTCAATGACGCTGCTGAAATTTGGCACAATTGTCACAAATTAGAGCCACTTTTACTTTTGAGGCCAGAACCCAATTTTAATTACTGTAACTTCAATTCTAACAACCCTGAGAATGAGATCAAAAAAAGTCCACCTGTGAAAAGTATGTATTTTAATCTCTAATATGGTGCATCATAAAGCAATGCAAAAAAGCCAGGATTAGCTCCATCTTGGCCAGCTATTAGCAATATCATAATGCTCTTAAATATTAACCTCATCAACTCAACCAGTACAGACCCAGGTTCAAATGTTTGGTTGTTTTGTTCAGGGAACTGACAACTATGATAACTCTAACTTCTATATTAATATATTAATTAAAGAAAATTAATGAAGACTAATGACCACCCTGGATCAGCAGCACCCACCCACATCAAAGCTGTTTGGGTTCGTTTCAGTGATAAATCTAAAGTCCACTGCCTGCTCTGCAAAAATAATGACAGTGGCTGGAGAGCAAATACAAAATTCAGCTATTCACTGATCATCTTTCTGTGTGTAAAATGAAATGAAAAAGAAAAGTGTGCCGACACAAATTTTCAGCATCACTGCAACACTTATATTGTCTCTGAATCTAAACACTGTGAAGAAAACAGATTTTTGCAAGTGAGTCAGGTGTGTAAAAACTGTACTGCTGTGAGTTTGATATCATTGTTTTGCAATGCATAGCTGTCATAAAAAATATTTCAGCAGTGATAGAATTGTTAAGCCTGGAGGCATATTCTGATTCTGATGGATTGCACAGTTTGATACTGGTTTTCAGTTCCAGTGTGTTCACAGCATCTTTTTGATTGGAGGTTTATAAGAGACACAAATAAATAAAAAAACCACCTCTAGTTCCAAAGGCTTGTAATTTATCAAATAACAAACATACAAAAAGAAGCAAAAATCATCATCTGGTATAACTGTTTAGTAACGCTGCATTATATTTACAGTAATTACCTCTATGTATTAGTCTTCTTTTACAATGAAAAAAAGAGACTTTTATTAGGATGCATGGCTGGTTATGTTAGAAAATATAATCTGTACATTCATGTAAGTTCTAAAATAGGACACGTGCACATGGGTCGTATTTCATTTGTTTGTTTGTTTGTTTTGGTTTTGCATTTCTCCAAGGAACTGCAAAGAAAGAGTACAGAAGCATGACAAGCTGCTAACATTTAAGCGTTCTAGTGTGGCTTCAATCAGCCTGAAACTATAAAGGCACGGCATGGCAATTCAATAGCATCAACCTTATTCCAGTGCAACTTTTATAGTGCTTTCTGAACACATTTTGCAGAGGAGGACTCAAAAAAAACAAAACAAAGTTAACCCGGAGGATTTGTGACGTGAGCTGAATCTGCTTGCCAGCTTCCCTGCCTTTTGATATTAGTATCATAGTGGAGAAATCAAGGAGCTGAGCGCCTCACTTCCCATGTTAAATTTCTCTTTGCTATTTTGAGAGTCATGTTGTAGCCAATCTCCCTCTATGTGTGCGTGTGTGTGTGACAGCTGTCTGATGTGTCCTATTTCTGTTCAAAACAACTAAAAAAACTAAAAAGTTTGTGGTTTATTAATATTTGTATCCTCCCAAATGAGGGAACAGGTCTCTCCCTTCAGCATGAGATTACCCTTTCTGCATTAAAATGAATTTCCAATGAGAAGGCTTCAATCTGACTGTTTCCCAGGCTGAATAATTGCCCTGAAAGACACTGAGATTAAATATCTTGGGTGTCTTTGACAAAAAAAGTGACCTGCCAGTGTTAATTTGAGGAGATGTGCTGTGCCTGTCTCTGTGTGGTATTCCTGCCACTTTCCAGTAATACATTTTTGAAAAGGCGCAGCTATATGGGCACTTGAATAATTCATAATTCTTACTGCATGGGGGAAATTACTTATTGATGTGGATGGGTATCCCTGGATCACATGGTGAGAAAGTTTGTTTTGGGTTTTTTATTTTATTTTTTTTAGTCTGGTGATTGAATTAATGTGTTTCCACAAATTGCAGCCATAGATACTCGCACAAGCAAGCATTTATTGTAAAAATCTGAGAAGAGACATGGGTAATTAGAGTCAGTTTCCATTCCCAGGTGTGTCTTCTGTGCAGATATACTGTAATACTAACAATGAACTGGACTTAACAAGAAGCCCTCGGCTCTTTGTTTAACTCTTATGTTTCTCTTGTTTGTTGCAGTTTTCAGAATTGTGTGTGTAACACAAAGCTATGATTGTTTCAGAATATATATACAATGCTGTGAAAAAGTGTTTGCACCCCTCTGTATTTTTTGGTTTTTGGTTTATGGGGTACTTTTGGTCTGAGGCTTTCAGAGGTGGACTTTCTGCTGTGTTTCAGATCATTGTCCTGCTGCATAAACCAAGTGTGTTTGAGCTTCAGGGAACAAACTGACATTCTCCTTCAGGATTTTTTGGTAGAAAGCAGAATTCGTGGATCCATCAATTACAAGCAGTCGTTCAGGTTCAGAAACGGCAAAACAGCTGCAGACCAAGTTTTCTGCATTTGCAGATAACGGCTCTCATTCCAGAGCCTTAGAAATGGCTTTGTAACCCTTTCCACTGATAGATGTCAGTGACTTTGTTTCTCATCTTTTCTTGAGTTTCTTCACATCGGGGCATGATGTGCTGCGTTTAGAGATCTCTTAGCCTGCTTCACTTTGTCACACAGGTTCTGTTTAAGTGATTTCTTGATCCTGCAGGTCTGGCAGTGATCAGGCTGGAGAAATTAAACTGAGCTTTCAAAAAAAATGTGCTTAGTCACAGTCAATTCATGATTTTCCCTCAATAAATGCAATCATCATTTAATAACTGCATTTTGCTATCTTTGTGTAATATGTTTGATGTATTGATGATTTGATTAGATAGAAAACTTTATTAATCCCTTTAGGAAGACTCCGTCTGGGAAATTTAAATATGCAAAAATCGAAGAAATCAGGAAGGCGGCCAAACAACGCATACAGTAGTTTAGCAGGACATTTACAGCCATGTTTATCACAACTTATAATGAATGCTAACTAAAAGATAGTGAAGGGCTTTAACTGGCCATATGTACCGACCTGATAATCATCACTCAATGGAGCAATTACAACTGAACTCGATTCACATATACAAATCAGTATACTGTATATACTGTAGCATGCAGAGTATACTGTATACTATATACTGTATATTGCATCGTGTCTTTACAGTGGATTCAGGATTCACTTTTTGCATCATTATTGTGTTGCGGATATAAATAGAATAGAATAGAATAGCCTTTATTGTCATTATACAGCTGTACAATGAAATTGGAGGGCCACTAAAATACAGAGTATAATCATACAGTGACGTAACTCAAAGTAAAAATGTGTTGTTGTTTTTTTTAGAAAAATCAAGACCAGTCTTAGACTGTCCAGGTTGTACTCTGCCATTCATAGAAACGTATGTGGTGAGAGAAAGTAATTATGTGTCTGGATCCTTGCAGATTTGACCTGAGCGTCACCACAGAGAGGAATGCCTTTGAGTTTGTCTCGCATCTTTTTGATTTGCTTGTTTCAGTAAACTCATTTTTCATCTTAACCTTTTCGGTACGTCTGCCCCGAGTCTTTTGGGAAGCTCATAACAGAAAACACCTCATTCAAAGCCCTGACATTTGCAACAAACACCTGGGAACAGAGCCGTTTTTAACATGTGGCTCAAAGATAATAATAG
Source organism: Apistogramma diplotaenia (assembly GCA_015052665.1). Taxonomy (NCBI): domain Eukaryota; kingdom Metazoa; phylum Chordata; class Actinopteri; order Cichliformes; family Cichlidae; genus Apistogramma; species Apistogramma diplotaenia. The sequence continues at coordinate 12,064 of VOQJ01021465.1, read as the reverse complement.
TAACTTGAAATATTGTCTGATATTGTTGTTTATGTAATATTTCTATCTTAATTACCCCAGTTTTTTTTGCTTTGTTTTGTAATTGAACCCAATTGCCCATGAGCCCTTAACCTTTATAATATCATTTTTATGGCTTTGTTCAAAATGTAATGTTTCCTGCCTCACTGAATGGAAATGAAAGGATGAAAAAAGGAACTGAACTGCAGCATAGCGTCATCTGGCTATCAGGAAATACCATAACTGTATTTATTTTATTTTCTTGTCCTATTTTTCTGTCTTTCTTTGTATGGATGCTTGGTTTGTATATTTGTCAGATGCTGAATAAGTGACTGCACTGTTTTGAGTGTCTCAGAAATAACAATTGATGGCATACAGACTAATCTGAAAAAGAGGTCATATAATGAAATGGAAGGAGCTCAGGTACAAGCTCTCATTTGAAATGCACTGCTGGCATAACTTGTCACTTAGATTGTGTGTACGTTGTGTGTAACTCCACAGTAAAATAATCTTCACCTCTGCTCATAAAGCTGCAGCAATGCTGACAGTTTTTCCTTTAATTATGAAGAAAGGTGTTGTTTTGATGCTGAAGAAGTCTTAAAGGCATCGACACAGGAAGATACCAGCAGCCACTTTGTGACCAGAGACCACAGAAAGTCAGTGATCAATTTTTGAGGCGAGCGATTAACGTGACAGTAGGTGAGAGATATATGATAGTGGTGTATACATTAGACGGCTACCAAGGCACTTCTAGTGTGGACGTCTCTTTTAAATTGGGACTGCACACCCACTCATCCACTGGTTGTTTTAAGGTGTATATGAGTGCTGGTTTGAGTTTCGAGAGAAAGGGTATTTGATGCTGTTTGTAGCTACTTACAAGGAATTACCTGCTCACGTCATCTGTCTTCAGCTCTGTTATTATGTTTACCCTGAAAGGTCCATTTTATGTATCAATATTTCTTTTTCTGTCTTCTGACACTGGCTCTGTCAGAACGCCTGTGTTACCTTATCAGAAAATGAAATAATTCAGCCAGCAGACAAAAGCTAAACAAAGAAATGCCAGTTTTTCTTATTTTGTTATGGGGACAATTTCAACTAAATTAGATCAAGTGTTGTTGGAAACACCAGTGGAGCTTTCTGCCCTCCCCCACGCTGATCTCCACCAGCACCAGCTTCCACCCTGCACTTAGTGAATAGAGACCGCACCTTGGAATTATAATTCAAATTGACTCTTGATAAATTGAAAGAGAGAGTGTATAAGTAGTGAGCATACAAATGCAGGTGATTCCACGTCTTACTGTCTTGCCCAGGAGCCATTTCCCAACAGAAAATCAGCAGAGGGAGGAGAATGTTTGTGGCTTTTTCTCTCAAGCCGGGATGAAATAATTGAATCAGTCCGTGCTTATATTCAAATCCGGAGGTGCTTATTATCACAGTTTGATGTTTGGCTGTGTCCTAGTGTGATGCCATTTGGCCAGCATATTCAGATATTGCACATAGACATGAGCACACATGTGGACAGAAAGACCAATTACTGTCTAATTCCAGTGCATTGTTGAGGGCTGATGATTGTGTGCTACCCGCAGCTACCAAACAATATATTATTTTAGATACTAAATATTATACTGACAGAAACACTGACTGTAACAGAAGGGGCTCAGGTTACTTCCAATTGGATACAGTTCTTTCTTCAATCTATTGTTTAAGGCAAACAGCCAGGTTTAGAGTGAGTTCAGCAGACCTTTCACCATTTAGAATGAAAACAAGACAAAGTTACAATACAAATAGAACACATTAGCGCTTTTGTCACCTAATCCAGAAGCTACAGTTTGTTATCCTCTTTTAAGCATTATACACAATACCTGTACAGGACCAGACAGCACAAAAACAAAGAAAAGGAAATTAGTAAATAACTGTCAAGCTGGTACAACCCAAACCAAAGGTAAAACAACAGCCGCTAATAGAATAGAATAGAATAGATCTTTATTGTGCGTTCCCATAATTGTATACAGAGGTCTGAGAAAATTACCCTTTAGCTCCCTTGTCAGTAACCTCAGTTTACACTTTTCTGATTAGTCTCAATTGCAAATTGGATGCTTTTTTTTCTAAAAACAATTAGATGTTCATTTTGTAAATTATCATCACCATTAAAGCCAAAAATCCCTTACAGGAAGCGATTGTGGTTAAGTCTCCTTCAGTTTCTCAGTCAGATATTCTAGTATCTCATCACATCTGCTTTCTAAACATCACGAAGATGACAGGAAAACTCAGCTCAAAGCTTCACAACGGGATCTGACTAACAAATGGGTGACGTCCAGGCCAAGAGTCACTGGGTTTTTAGGCCTACAAGCATCACTAACATAGATATTTGGGACAAGCATCCAACACCAGTGCACTGCTTTGTGCTGTGGTGTCCAGTCATGTTGGAACAGGAAGGGGCCATCCCCAAACTGTCCCCACAAAGTTGGGAGCATGAAAGTGTCAAAAATGTCTTTCACTGGAACTGAGGGGCTGAGCCCAACTCCTGAAAAACAACCCCACACCATAATCTCCCCTCCACCAAACTTTATACTTGGTACAATGCAGTCAGATAAGTACCGTTCTCCTGGCAACCACCAAATCCAAACTCATCCATCGGATTGACAGATCGAGAAGTGAGATTCATCACTCCAGAGACAGCTGACTGTGGAATATTTAGTAATGTAGAAATTTCACAGCTGGACTTGTTGCACAGGTATCATCCTATCACGGTACCACGCTGGAATTGCCTGAGCTCCTGAGCGCGACCCAATCTCTCACTAATGTTCATAGAAGCAGGCTGCATGCCTGGGTGCTTGGTTTATACACCTGTGGCCATGGAAGTGACTGGAACACCTGAATTCCATGATTTGGATGGATGAATTGAAATGTGACTCTCACTGCCTAATGCATGTTAATTGCATGTGTAATATCCACTTCTCTTTAACGCTCTGCTTTAGTCTCCACTAACTTCAGTCTGAAGTAGGTAGCTGTTGTAAACAAAGCTGATGAGCCTGGATAGACTGCATTTGAACACAACTCATACTGTACACCAAAATACTCAAAGCAGAGATAACTTTAAAGATTTTTTTTTGGAGGGGGGGGGGGTGGTACCTGTTAGCCTTTCACACCATGTTACATTGTTGTGGCTGTGACAGTGATTTTTGCATTACTGTTGGGTTACTGATTCCACTTGACTACCTTTGGTATTGCTGTGGCATTTACAAGCAAATACATGATCATGCATTCATGCAGCTGCTGTGTTAGACAACGCACCTCACAGTGTCCTGGAATCCTTAAAAAGTCGACACACTGCCGGTTTCCATGTGTCCATTAGTTTGCCAGTTCCCAGTGCGCTGCACATTAGGCTTAGTGCCCAACAACAGAATGTGCTAGAACTAACCGGTTCCTAACACAACCTGGCCACCGTCTGCTCTTATCCATATGGGCAATTTGTCTTCTGCCCTCACACTGAAGTGAAAACAAATGAGCACACACACACATACATCATGCACACTTCTCTGCCCCTTTCCCAAAACACCACTGCCCTCATTCCTCCTCTCCTACCCATTTCTTTTCTTCATGTTCTTATGATCCTCTTTTTCTTTTATTATGCCCTTCTTCCTTGTCGCTCTTCCTCATCTTACTTCTTACCCTTGCTCCCTATCCCCCTCCTTTGTTTGCGCAGGTAGCATTTCAACACACATCCTCCCCTTCAGATGTCTTGATGTTCACTATAGGGAAATTCTTTTCTCTGATGTTTTCACAATCCTTTGCTAAGTAAGCCATTTGGCTCCTGCTATCTCCGCTGGAGAATTTATTCCGCCCAAAGATTTGTCCACGGATCATAGGAGGAGAGCGAAAGCCTGAACAAAGCAAATATAATACAGCAAAGTCATGATTTCAGCAATATCTTTAGGCCATACGTGAAAGGGAAATGGGAAGGAAAGTTCTTTCTGCATGGTGAAAAAAAATTCTGTAGTTGGTTTTGGGAATTATTAAGAAACGATTCATGACGATTATCATTTTTTACATCAGTTTCTGATGCAAAGTTGTGATGATCCTGACTAAACAGATAGAAATAATTTTTGTAATTGCTGCTTCTTCTGGCAAACTTGCAGAAGCTGGAAATATTTAAGACAGGCAGTAAAAAGTGATGCCACTAAAATCATGCCTTGATATATTTAGCTGTTTGCCAAATAATGACTCATGCAGCTTTGAGATACAGCACGGAGCAAAAACACTGTCGGCCAGTTGTATAACGGTACTTAAATTACATCAGATGGGTAGAAGCACAGCATCACTGTGAGAAAGCCAACTGGGGCTTGTCTGGAGTTAGTTGCCAATGGCTACATCGATCACGAGAACATTACTAAAAAAAGACCTCAGTGTTTTCCTCATTTGAAAAAGGGTGGATGCAGGAACAAATGCTTAATTCTTCTAAGCTAAAAGTACGGCATTATTACCGTGACTGTAGACTGCACTGAAACATGTATAGTGGATTTCCTAAAATGTGTGTTAGTGAAAAAAAAGAGAAAAACGTGGCTGGCTTAAAGACACACACAGGATGACAGGCAGCCAAATCGAAACTGGCAACTGGCCATCTAAAAAGATAACTTCAGTGGTTTTGATGTTTTCAGACTCGACATGAACTGATCCTCCACCTCCAAATAAGAAACAGCACACAGACCACAGAATTATTCCAAAATGTTTCTGGACCTCGATCACTGAGAGCGTTCTCACAGCTCTACAAGCTCAGGTGGAGCCGCAGCGCAGCGATGGGCAGCTTTATCTTTACTTTTTACATAAGCTGATAAGATGTATAAAACTGACTGATCAGGGACTAGCTTTCAGTAAAAACTAGGTTTTATAATAGGGACGGTATCACTGGATTTTGTCAAAAATTTCAACAACTTGTGCTTAGCACCAGTTATAGTCTATGGACTTTGGCTGTGTCATACTGGAAATCAGAGATACTTGCCATTACAGCAACTCCATGTCTCCAGGTTATAGATTGTTTTCTGACCCAAATATTATGGATATATATTGTGATGGTTAGACCACTGGAGCTCATGTGGGGTTTTCCCATCTGCTGCAGTGGTCTGTGTCAAAACTGTATAAGTAACTGCAGTGGTGAACCAGAGATGGGGTCATGGATGGCCGAGAATCATTTATGTCTTTTCCATATGTGTAGTTATGTTACAAGAAATGTAACAATTACAATATTGTGTTTGCAGGCAAATCATTTTCACATCAGTGTGGTTAGGGTGATTGGCACACTTTCAAAGACAAAATTAAACATTTCTGTCAGATTCCAAAATATTTTTCCCCTACTGGCAAGAGTTTGAAATTCATAAATCAGATCACAGCAATAAGAAGACTTAGTACTCCTCCTGGAAGCTGCCTCTTGGCTTGAGTCCGTCTACATATATTTTCACTTCCCTCAATTTTATATTCAGATGGAATTACCCTCGGGTTCACGCTACCTTCACGAATCCTTATGCCGACTGCACAGTGCCAATCATTAATCAGAATATTTATTGACCCAGTTAGTCGCAGCTATTCTGTGCAGCCCGCTGCCAGCATTCCAGCGCTGCCTGCTGTTCAAAGTGTTCTCAGCCTTGCTTGACCAAAGAGTATGATATCACTTGCTGTTGTGTAGCAATTGTACTCAAATACAACCCAGTGCAGCTGATAAACAGGAGGGGTCAGTTAGAAGAACAATGATTGAAACTGCACTGAGTGGAAAATAGATGAAAATGCATTTTCTAACCTTTAGTGCCTTTAGTGCTTTTTTATTTGTCTGCTCCAAAATGTATCTGCTATAAGCTTATATTTAAAAAAAAAAAAAAAGAAGAAAAAAATATCCACAGTAGACCCTGATGTTTTAATGGGTTCATGTGTTCAGAAGGTAAATTGAATTGTGTTCATAACAGCAGAAAGCAAACATGACTGCGAGTGAGTTGCTCATGAAACTCTAAATCCAATCAGATGTTTATTGGAGTGAAGGAGGCGACACTCGGAGAGAAGTGTAGCATGTGCTGCTGCTGTTCTGACTGAGTGGAGAGTGTTTTATTCAGAAAGCCTAATCTTTGATGATGAAAAAAAATATTGCCCAGATTTCCATTCCATGAGTGTTGTATCTAAGGAAATCTTCAGTGATGGAAAGCTCTTTTTGATATTGTATTGTCTCTGTGAAGCTCTGAGTTCTATTTCTCTCCACATCTGTGTTTCAGCGAGGCACACATACAGGTCTGCTGCTGCGGGATTCTTCTCAAAGTCACTCAGTAAACTGTGTTTCAGTTTTCAGGGTTCTAACAGGACTTTACTGTATATGTCACAAACAGGAAATGCAGTTTCCACATGTCTTTATTTCACTCACTAATACATTTTTGTTTTAAATTGTATAACTATTGGTCTTTTAGTCTGGCATCCACACCAGTGTTTCATTATGACAGTCTTTGCATTAGTTTCATTTATAAATAATTCCTTTTTAAATTTTTTGTGTTTTTGGACGTTTTTTCCTCTGTTCGCTGTCTTTATCTCACTGGCTTTGTTTCTGCAGGTTTATTTCTGGGCTCTGTTTCAGTTTGCTTCCTGTTTTATTTTGAAACAGTTCCTCCCATGGCTTTTTGTGCTTTTACTTCCTTGCGTTGTTGTTTCCTCCCTTGTTAGCGTTCTTCTATACCTTACTATTCACTACCAGGTGTGTAGTCTTGGTGGGTTCATTCATTTTATTTATATGTGTCTTTTCCTGAAACGTGCTACGGTGATGGACCATCCTAAAATCTTGTCTGGGCATTTTTTTTTTTAAATGAATGAAACAATAAACTTTAGGAAGCTTATTGTTGGTTTTTTTTCCCTGCTTGAAATCTTAATAATACATACATTTAGTTTATACATGATTTAGTTAAAATCAACCATAAAAACAGAATATTTTTTTCCTTCTCATCCACATTTGTAATGTTTTTTGAAAGATTTTGATGCAGGTTCTAACCAGGACTCACAGGTCACCACTGGAATCCCTTGTGATTTCTGCATCTGAAAAGAAAATGCAACTTTTCAGAGCCACTTTGAAGCCAAGACTTTAAGTGTCATACTCCTTGAAATTTGCAGTTCTTTGTGAACTTTCAGAGCTGAAGAACTTGGGCCTTTCAGTTAAGACTTCATTTCTGCATGTTATTTGTTTTTTATGATTTTAAACCAGATAAGGGCCAAAGGGAAAGGCATCCTGATTCTCACCCACACACTCAAATATATTTCTCTTTCTGTGTCTCTGAGTCTGTCTGTCAAAAACGTTCTGTTTGCTCGGTATATTCAGCAGTCAAACCTCGTTTTAATGGCAAATATTATAGCTCACACTGAAGGTTAATGTGAAATCTCATTTGAAGTGATTCAATTTTTAAGGACAAGGTCTCTTTCTATTCACCTGCCTCTTTACAGACACTTTATTTCACACAATTGCCACTGGCTTCATTTATATAAAGGTAATATATCACTCATTATGACTTTTTCCCTGAGTACCAGAGGCTAATTCATTACATCAGTCCCTGGTGTAGTCCTAATTTTTTTGGATGAATTCTGCAGTACATTGAAAAGCTGACACAACTAAACTGCCTTTCCTAATCAGGGACAGTGTTTGCTGGTTCTCCCCCTGTGGTTTGATGAATATTTTTTTTTGCACAAAGAGTCATTCGCTGCTAAATGCCACACAGAAATCAAAAGCATGTAATTATCTGATATATATGACAAATAACGCAAAATAAAAACACATTTGTTTACACACAAAATTTTCCCACTGGTAACTTCCAGTCTTGTAACCATACACTATACCACACTAGTCATTGCAACCATGACAATTGTTATACAGCAACAATTTATTAAAGCTTAGTAAACTATCTAAACTATCTAATTAAAAAAATATATATATATATGTATATGCACTTACACTTTTCATCCATGAGAAAGCCATTGCAGTCTAATTACAGAAATCAAACCTTTTTGTTTCAATTATTTTTAGCTCTCACTAAACACCCTGAACCCACAGGAAAAGAAGGCACACAGGGAATCCATGAATACATTTACATATGATGGTACTGTTTGCAGTCTGTTCTTCTGACAACAGCATATATATATATAAAAACAGCCATTTGTTTTATATTTTCCCATTTAAATGTATGCATAAAGTTTATTTCTCTCTCTGCAGTATGCCTGCTTTTTCCCTCTGCTCCTGTGTACATTTGAACCCAGTTGGTGTTTAAAACCAGTGATAATGTACACAGCAGTTGGTGCTTCTTTTGTTTCATCCCTTTATGGAACTGAGAGGTTAACATATCAAACAACCTGCAAAGACCCTCGGCTTTTGTGTTTGTTTATGTGTGACAGGCAGGGTGTGACCCACATTTGTTTGACGCCGATCTGTAGGAGCTATGTTGGTCAGAAACTACAGCACACACTAACTCACAATACACACTGTGTGCCCAACAGGCAAGTGTTCCCTGCTGTGCAGGCTGTTGCCTCCTGACTGTTTCCATCACAGAGCCACAGGCCTGTTTCTGCCCTGCTGCTCTGTCCACGCTAAGCTGTCTGCCTCTCTGATATTGTGGACCATAGAGAAAAAGCCCAGATGCCCCGCAACCACTCTGACATTCCACACAATCACACACACACACACACACACACACACACACACCCTCCACCCCCACACAGTGTCTCATCAGCAGCTAATCTATCTCAAGTCCAACACAAGTAGAAGTGAAAATTAAGCAGAACCCCAGTCTGTGTCTCTACAAGAACTGCTTGACAGCTCTTCTTTTGTCATCTCAGACAGATGAAAATTGAAAAGAGTGTGATTATTCCATAATGTTTTGTTCTTCTGCAGCCTGATTCAGCCAGATGAGACTTTTCTTTGCTAGAGTTTGAGGTGATGTAAAACCTGATTGGATAAACAACAACAACGCTGGTTAATGTTGAAGTGATTTGTTCACTCAGTTTGTACTTTACATTGATGTTGGCATAAAACAGCACAATAGAAATTCACTCTGTGAGGTATTATTTAACCCCTTTTAGTTTCAAAATGACAGCATCTTGTCGGGGTCCTAAATCAGTTACTGCTGTAGAAAATATGGAAAAATGGAATTCCCAGGACAGGATCTGTCTCAGACTGTTTCTTTAGAATACCTGTAAAAATACAGATATGTGTAATTATAATGAATAAATATATTTAATTATTCAGTTATTAATGGGGAGGCAGCACGGTGGCGTGGTGGTTAGCACTGCTGCCTCACAGAAAATGACATCTGGAGGGCCTGGGTTCGATTCCACCTTGGCCCAGGCCTCCCTCTGTGTGGAGTTTGCATGTTCTCCCCGTGTCTGCGTGGGTTTTCTCCGGGTACTCTGGTTTCCTCCCACAGTCCAAAGACATGCACTTACTGGGGTTAGGTTCATTGGTGACTCCAAATTGCCCATAGGTATGAATGTGAGTGTGAATGGTTGTCTGTGTCTCTGTGTTGGCCCTGCGACAGGCTGGCGACCTGTACGGGGTGTACCCTGCCTCTCGCCCTATGTGAGCTGGGATAGGCTCCAGCCCCCCCGCGACCCTAAACGGGATAAGCGGTTGAGAATGGATGGATGGATGAGTTATTAATGGGAGGTATTGATGATGTCTGCAACATTGAAAAATGAAACACTGGTATTGTGTCAATAACGCATTTAAGGAAATATTTCTTAAAATTGTGCAGTCACATTTTTGTAACTGGTCAAATCCAGTGAGGGTCTATTTAATGCAAACCATGATTTTTCCTAAACAGTAATCATCAACATAACTCCAAATGATTTATTTATATTTAAAAATAATAAATCCACCTGGTTATTTTGAATGGTACCAACAACACCACTAACACGGAGGCAGGGATAACACTAACACAATGATATCAGACACACAACAGCATCTACTTCATGACCTCAATCACCAATAGTTGTCGAGCTTGTTTGAGGCTGCTGCAGCTGATGTAACTTGTGCGATGATGAGATTAAAGGATTTAACAGATTACGGTTAGCCCAGGAAAATGTGGCTAACATGTATTCCCATCTCCATTACGCCTGATTAAAAGCTAATGAGAGCAGCCAATTTTATTCTTGCTCTGTGGAAAACTAATGCAGAGAAAAGCCTGCCAGCGCTTATTTTCCTTAATGATAATCAGATATTAGCATTTGTAAGGTCACAGGAGTACAATTAGAGACAAGAGAGAAGTGCATTTTACATGAGACAGACTTGCAGTGTTTTCTGTGCGACTTTTTGCAGGCTTCCTTCCTTTTTCAATGACATGCAAAATTAACGGGACATATAGGAATAATTAAAGTCTAATTGCACCATTATGTGTTTGATCTGGACCATCAGTCTCTTTATTCCTCTATCCATTGTTCTATTATATGCATATTATCTTCACCATCACTAATCAGATTCTGGAAAATGTTCATGAAATTATGGTCCTCATTACACTGATTAGCATTTCTATTATTGCACTGCAAAAGTTTCATATTTTATACCATAAGTCACAGGCAGGGCTGTTTTATGTAAAATATTACAACATTGAGACTTTAAATACAGAAAAACCTGGAAAAGGGGACTTGGTGTTGATTACGAGCATCTGGATTCTGATTAAAAGACGATTTTTGTTTTTGCTCTTTTCTTGAAGCCCCCTCCTGGCCACGTTTCACTGCTGCTCCCTTTGTTGTTACACAGTTACAACTGAATCATGAGTATCTAGAACTATAAACTCATAAAGAAAGTGCCTCCTCCTATGCGACCAATGCACTAATTTTGTGGGTTTAAAGAAGGAAGTCTGGATCCACATCATAACTAACGATTACACAAATAAAAATCAGATAGCTACCTGTTTGCAACTACTGTAGGTAAAATCTGTAGTTGCAAACAGGTTTTTCCATATTTGGCAACCAATTGTAAATAGATCACTATGTCCATCTGTGGAGTCATTTCTGAATTTCTGTTTCAAATCCGCAAAGTTCTAGCAAGACTCTGAGTGCAGGTTGCTAATGTGGATTTCTGTTATTTGTAAATTTCTGTTTATTTAGAAGCCAACAGATTTGCAGATAGCAAGTTTGTAACCAGTGGCAAGTGATTTATCACAGTTTATTGCTGTATTATCATAAACAGATTATGTGTATGTGACATTTTGAGCCCCTTCAACTTCAAACTGATAGAACACTGGCTCCATCTCTCTCTCTCCTGTCAATAAAGCCGCTGTGGCCAAAACTTTTTAAAAAAAGTTTAAAAAGGGGGAAGGACAGAATGGGGCATAGATGAGGACGAGTTAATTCTACCCCAAAGAATTTGTATCAAATATTTTGTCGTAGAATACCAAGAAACGTTTCCATATCTCATGAAACTTTGCAGCTGGATTTTGGATTGTACTTCTTATTGCTTCAAGCTGGAGTAAAGACATGACATCACGCACCCAGTGCGGGGGCTTTTCAATTAGAAATACTTAATCAATGTGGTACTAATGTAGAAAATGCAATTGGGATTAACTTGATGGCACTGATAAGGTCTGGATCAGTCTTATGGACTCCCAGTGACTGGTTCATGTTGTGTGTGTGGCCGGGAAGCCTCCCGGTTTTAGTAAATGATTCTTTTTATCTTTTTTATATGAGTTGTATTAATTTTAACTTTGTGTCTTTTTGTTATAGGACTGAGCAGGGCCAGCCAGTGGCCGGGAGCCCCTCTTGGTGGAGGGATGTGTGTTCACGTGTGTGCGTGTGGAGCACTGTGGGTGTAAGTGTGTGTGTTGTTTTCTTTTCTTTTGTGGAGGGTCCCGGCACTGGCAAGGCCCGCTCAGTTCCTTTTAGTATAGTTTTTAGTGATTTTAGTTTATGTTTTAGGGATTTTAGTTATATTTCAGTTTATGTGTTTATTATTTTATTAATTGTACTTAATAAAATCTTATCCTTTATCTGAACCTTCTCCTCTCCCAGGGTGGATTTTTAATGAACCTGTGTTTTAATTCTTTTATTTTTCCGGGAGGGTGGT
>VOQJ01021464.1:0-13456 GCA_015052665.1 Apistogramma diplotaenia | reverse complement strand
GCTACTCTCACGTCTGCAGCTGGTTCAAAATGCTGCTGCACGACTTTTAATGGGTACTCAAAAGAGAGAGCACATGACCCCTGTCCTGGCCTCACTTCACTGGCTGCATGTGTATTTTAGGATTCTATGTTTGTTTTTAAATCCTTGCACGGTCTTGCCCCACCGTACCTCTCTGAGCTTCTACATCCTTACACACCTTGTCGGTCTCTCAGGTCAGCAGACCAGCTGCTCTTGGAGGTACCAAAAACAAGAAGGAAGCTCAGAGGAGACAGGGCTTTCTCTATAGTGGGCCCAAAGTTATGGAACAACTTGCCTTTGCAGGTTAGAGAGGCCCCTTCACTGTCCACTTTTAAAGTTCGTCTTAAAACCCATTTTTTCTCATTGGCTTTTAACTCCAGCAGGACCTAGTTTTAAACAGTTTGTTTGTACTGTTTTTAACCTGAATGAGTTATTTCAATTGTTATTTAATTGTATTTATTTGTGTTTAAACTGTACAGCACTTTGTGTCAGCTGTGGTTGTTTTAAAGTGCTTTATAAATAAAGATGGTATGGTATGGTTTTTCAAAACCCTTTAATAAACCAATTTTGCTTCATTGGCATTTTTAAACAGAGCTCGAATGTTTTATTTATCCCTTCAAATTGAAAAGGACACAATTTCAACCCACCCCGACACACTTTGATGGCCTGCAACTCTAATTTGGTAGTATAAGGGTAAAATTTTGCATGTTTGCATTAAATATACTAAACTTACTGCTCCTTCTGAGAGGTGCAGGTGGGAATCTTCATGTGGACTGGTGCAGGCATCAGACCAGGATGCCTCATGGGCAGCTTAAGTGAGCTGTTTCAGGCCGGTTAAACATTTTCTAGTGTGACTTAGGTCACCTTATTGTTGGAAGAGCAGTGTGAGGTGGCCAGGGACAGGGAGGTCTGGGTGTCTCTGCTTAAACTGCTGACATTATTTTCACAGCAGAAGATGGATGGGTGGATGTAATGACATTTACAAAATCCCTCCAAACTCGTCCACACTAATTGAAAGCACTCACTTAATTTTTGTGGGATTCTTTTCATCACCTCATCCCTGACAGGCTTGCCCATGAATAATGCATTCAGTGACTCTTTCTCCTTCAACCACACCCTCACCTGTCATCTGCTGGAGCAGTTTCTTCCATTTGTCCACATCCAGACTGCTGTCAGAGTCTGAATCATCAGCAGCAGCAGTCACAACCTTGGCTGTTGTCTGGGTCTTTGATTTCTTCTTCCCGGCGACATTTTCGGCAGCTTTACCTTCACTTTTTTTTCTTTTTGCTGGAATAGACTGGAAAAAAAGAAAAAAAACATTAGCATGGTTGATAAAATTTAAGAACTGCCATGAAAAGAAATGAAAACAAAATGAAAAAGCCACCTCTTTTGGTGCCTTCGGCTTTTTTGTAGGTGTCTCCTTTTTCTTTTTTGATGGTGTAGTCTTGGCTAAACATAAAAAGTGCAAATGTGTTATAATGTATAACGCATGTGTATAATTTATAATTCATATACTCCGACGCCCAACTTAAATTTTTTAAACAATGTGTATTGTATTTAAAGTAAATAGGAAGAAGTTTCACCTTTAGATGGAGTCCTTCCTAGGCCTGCTGAGTTAGGCTGCCCTTTCTTTTTAGAGTTACTGTCAGGAGTAATAACAATGGTTATACACATGTCATTACATATTAGGATATTTAATCACTGGGTTTTGTTTCTGAAAACCACTGAGGAATTATCCTTACTTCAACCATGATGTGTAGATGTCGAGTAATGACGTTGATGTTTTTGTCTCCCCCTGTAGAAAATTATGAAAATAAAAACATTATAACTCATTAGGAAGTTTAAAAATGATCTTAGTAGGAGTGCTTCCTGGATACAAAACTGGGTGAGGTACAGCATCTAAAAAGGATTTCAGCATCTAAAGATTCTATTGTTTCGGTGTGCAAAATTTGTCAAATCTGAAATAAAGTAGAACAAACCACAGCACTGATTACAAGGAACCCGAGTTCATACCAAACAAATAAACTAGAAAAAAATAGTTTACAAAAAAGCAATAAGCTGCTCATTTAAGCTCATGCATTTTGTGGACTGTGTTTACAAAACCAGAAATCTTTGGCTGTCATTTTGAGAAGAAAAATCCACAAATTTTTGGTCTGCATTACACGTGTCTTATATTTCCGATGATTGCACTCATAGGACCGTGAACACCCCATGTTTGTGGGTTGTTTGGCTGAAGATGGCTGTGGACCGTTTTCTCCTGTAGAGTGGGTGAGGGGGATGATCTCCTAAAGCCATTTAATAGCATTTCAGGAAAAATCGGACTCACTCTCAACTTTTACTACTTTGCTGCTTTCCGCATCTCTGTGTTGTGACAAAACAAACAAACAAATCCTATTTTTTTTGCAACAACTCTTTGTAGTAAACTGTCCAGATGTTTGGCGTAGATGAATGCATTCTCTAGGCTGCTGTTTCTGACCCCCTTTTTCTCAGACTTCACCTCAAACTCTTGGTTGCAGACTCTCCCCACTCATTTGAATTAGCCATAATGCATGGAAGCTCTTTGTGAGTATCTGTTGGTTCCCTGATTGTAGATTTATGTCATACATAATCTGACTTGTTCTGTTTATCTACTAGCCACAGTCCCTCTTGTACAGGTCTATCCATAGATGAGAAGGAAGAACATAACAACATCAAGCAAGAACGTAACATCAGTGTAGCTTTCACCGAATGAAAGCTACAAAAGAGAAAACCCGAAACACTTAGTTAGCCAGTTGTTGCCAGATTTAACTAAGCGAAGTTCACGTTCCCATCGACACATTAGACAATGTTTTTCTTGCAAGACTAGTTTAAGAGGAGGTGAACAGAGGCGGATCCTGCACAGATCAGGGAGAATTCATGCACTTACTGATCACCTGGTTGTAAAACTGGCCGCTGAAGAGCATTTGAAACATTGTAACAGTTACAGTTGCTGCGTGCGTGTGTGTGTGTGTGTGTGTGTGTGATCGGTGTTGACCTGTGGGTTGTGGCTTTGTAGCTCATCTGCAGCGGAGTGATAACCATGCTCTTTCAAGTGACGGTAGATTAGCTGGATCAGCTCGGGCTTTGATGCGTTCACGGACATATTCGAGAAACAAAAACAGCAACTAAGAAAACGAACGCAAAACTAACGCAAAAAGTATTTACACGTTAAAAGCAGCCACATGATGCACAGAATTGCTGCTTCTGGAACACGCATGTTGCCATTTTGAACTTTGACCTAAGGATGTGGTTCTTTTCTACCGCTGCAATGCATTGTGGGAAATGTAGTAAACTGCCGAGCCTGTGGGCGCTCGTCGCACAGCGGTGTTAGCGGACCGTGCAAAAAAACCCCAAACAAATAAAAAACAAACTAGCGTTCGACTAAATACAATGTATTTCAATAATTTCCTAATAATGGAAAGTAGTTTTATATAACCCTTCTGCCTATATCTATTTATCCATATGTGTGTCACAGAGTTTATTTGAACAGGTTTTTCACTTACCTGTTTGATATCTGTGTTTCCCTACCTGCCTGTAACCTTTCTATATTTAGGTCAGTTTGGGCTCAATTTTAGCTCAGTTGCATCCTATTCTAAGAAGGAGGATTTTTGTGCTCCCTCTTGTGATAAGCTTGATGTCTTGTGACCATACATTCACTGGCCACTTCCTTTTCTCTCTTTGCCTCCAGAACTGTCTCAATTCTCAGTTGCATAGATGCAACATGGTGCTGGAAACATTTCTCAGAGATGATGGTCTATATTGACATGATAGGATCACACAGTTGCTGCAGATTTTATTTATTTTTTGCTACACATCCATGATGTGACTCTGCAGTTTCATCACATCCCAGAGGCGTACCATTGGACTGCGATCTCGTGACTGCGCAGGCCATGTGTCATGTTCAAGAAACCAGTTTGAGATGGTTTGAGCTTTGTGACGTGGTGCGTCAGAAGATGTGGGTACTGTGGTCATAATGGGATGGATATCAATAAGTCAGGTAAGCTGTGATCAGTTGGTACTAAGATGCCCAAAATGTGCCATAAAACAAAAATCAAACAAACACACTAAATGTATTATATTTTCTCTTTGTCAGATCATTCTTTGTAAACTCTAGAGATGTTTCTGAAAAAGTCAAACTGGATCATCTGGGATCAACAACCATGCTGCATTCAAAGTCACTTAAGCCCCATTTTTTTCTCTCTTCTGATGCTTAGAACTTCAGCAGGTCATTCTGATCACGTCTATATGCCTAAATTCATTGAGTTGCCGCCGTGTGATTGGCTCAATATATTTTTGTTAACATGCAGTTGAACAGCACATACCTAATGAAGTGAGTGTGCACGTGCATGTTTATCGTAACAGACTTTGTCCTCCTTTCAAGGTGCTCTCAAACCTTACAAAAATAAACTGTGGCGCATTTATAAAAAAATTAACCTATGCATATATTCAAATGTGATCTTTAAAGGCAAGTAATGAAAGCTGAGGGCTTATAAATAAACTACTGGCTCACATTCAGGAAACAAAACCAGTCAGTCTTAAAATAATCGTCCACTTTTTGACTCTAGGTTTCATGACTCGGTTCTCTTATTTTATCTCTTCATGTTAGAAAAACATTACCTATCCACATAGCCAAACAATCCACAAGCTATTAAGGCAAACGAACAAATCAGAAATATCTCAGAAGAAATGTCAGTCTACTCTCTATCAGGTGTCTTCGGATATAATTCTAACTTCTGCTTTTGAGGACACTGCTGATGGTGATTGGGCATGGGGATAGGCTGCCAGTCAGCAGATCTGAGAAAGCTGGCAATGAGATCTTAGGTCAAACTAAAGGAGTGTATTGGGTAAGCAGGGGGTCAGTAGGAGCAAGGCAACTGAAAGAGCCTCATTCATCAGCGAAAACCAGAAAAGGAAAGTAGTGTGCAGTCCAAACTCAACGTCAGCGCTCAGTGGGTCTCACTGAGCCTGATTTCACCATCTTCCACAAGCTTGCTCCCCCAAACACACACGCACGCACCCGCACACGCACACACATGCTCGCACGCACTGTTGGCTTGGACTAAAGAGCAGGTTATGAGGCTGACTCAGCTAACATTCTTGGAGTGCTGATGGGACAGACCACCAAGGTTTTCTAGAAGAAAAACAATTTGTAAAATGCGAAATGCAATATTTTCTTTGCTCACTTTTACCCCAAACATTCATGTTGAACTGAATATTGATGAGCACAAGAAAATGGATTTTTGAAGGTGAATAAAGCGACTGGAGGAGAGAGGTCCAAAAACAAATCCTTGAACACAAGGGAAACGGAGGCGAACATTTCCCTTGGCTTTGATGGCACGTTTCTGTAAAATGACTGGAATATTTGTACAGGTAACACTTGTAAATGGCAGTCTGTTTCACAGGAAATAAATTATGCTGCACACATTTAGCAGCTCACATCTGTACTCACTCTGCATTTAACTGCCTACAGCTACAGCCAGTAAGGTCTGTGTGTCACAGCCTGTCAGCCTGGCACAGTAGTAAAACCAGTTAAGGGGAAGCACTTACACAGATGTGAAAATAAATAAATAAACGAATGAATAAAAATATCAACCTATTCATGAATTAAGTAATAATAACAACTAAACTAAAAAAGATATACTTTTTTTTTTGGAAAAGTAAGACCTTGCCAACCAGGTGCTGCTGGAGCTCCACAGGAGCCAAATCAAACACACCTTCGGGTAGCGGCCAAGGCCATGTGTTTGAGCTCTTCTTCAGGAACAGCCTCACCTCTGATTTCCACCTGTTTAGGGCTGATATGTGGACTTTAAAACCACCAGACATTTTGAAGATTTTACTCTTTATTTAAATGAGAAATGAAAGTTCGCATTCTTAAACACGTTTCCAACACAGATCTACTGACAGCAGAAGCTGTACATGGCAAACTCCACTATAAAAAGTTATAAGCAGAATTTTAACTTTGTCTGACACATGATGATTTATACTTTTAATAAAAAATGTTTCGATGCTTTTGCTAAGTTAGTAATCGCTGCCTTTGAAAGGCAAACATCTATGTGAGAACTATTAATTTAACTAAACTCAGCTGAGAGAGAAAGCTCTCTTTGGCCTTAAATTTGTTCCCAATTAAAAGACTTGCACTTGAAGGGTTGATAAAAGATGGAAAAAAAATTCTGAGCAAATTTTGAGACAAGGCTCATATTGTATAAAGTGGAGAGGTGACAAGCTGAATATACTTGAGTAAAGGTTTTGGCTCAGAGTTGGCACACAGGGAGAAAAAAAGAACACTTCCATCCAGTCTTACTCAGATTAGAAAATTGGGGTGAGAGGGGGAGTAATGTGGAGGTTTTACCGGCAGGGCCGCGTTGATTAGAAAGGGGTTAGTGTTCTTAGTGAAGCGGTGCAGCTGTATTCAGTAACAGCACCTCTTCCTTTAGCCAAAGCCAACATGAGCTGCCGACCGACACAGAGCGGCCGAGTTATTAAAGCCAAATCTCTCAAGAAAAACAAGTGAGGGTCCTGCTATTGATTTACTCTTGATGTGACAGAGAGGCAAAATATGAGAATATGTTTCCTGTACCAGCAGAAGCTACCATTGCTGTTTTTAAGTTTACTGTACGAATGAGTTTCTCCACCTTAAGCTATGAAGTCCTGAAAGAAACGACGCAACCGATTCTGTTCCAGAAATCCACTTTTAATTATGAGGTACAGAAAAAGCACTGTTAAATTTATGATGCTCCGCACCGCTTTGCTCACATCCTCTGGAAGAAATTAGGAGGGTAATACGCAGCCAACAAACACAATTCAATCTCAGTCTGAGAAATTCCCAAGTGGAAGATTTAAAGGTTGCTTCCACGATATAAAATATAAAAATAGCGAAAATAAGTGTCTGAGAATGTGAAATTTAACTCAGACTGACTCACAGCAGGAGTCTCAGAGTGAGACCTTCTTTAACATACCTGAAACGACTGCTTACTATGTTTAAATTATGCCGTTACTGGAATTACACATATGTGGTTTACAATGGATATTAATAAATTACATTTTTTCACCAAAAAATTATAAGCAGCAGTCCGACATAACTTAAAACAAACAAATAACGTTAAAAATATGCTTCAGAAACCGAGCGTGATGTTTATTCAGCGTTTATGGGTCAGTGATATTCTGCTCCTGGTGCATTGTAAGGTTACTCCTTCTGTAAATACTCATCGAACCAGTTTGTGGTTTAGGCTTGTGTTCCTACTGAAATTATTTTGGTGATATGACAATCCATAAAAGGAGCAAGTGTGCGAGGCGAGCTAGAATATATCTGCGGTACCAGCCTATCATAGTCTTTTTAGGCTTCAGAGTCCTGATGGGCCCCTGGAGACATGGCTATGCTAATATTTGTGCACGTGGGCGACGTGAGTGTCCGTATATGTGTTGTTTGCATTGTGGTGTTGGACGTGAGTACAGTTGCTGCCGCAGTTACAGCAGAAAACGCACGAGTCACATCTCATCAGTGTGGATGGCCGAAGACTCTCTTTCCTCAGAGCCACCAAGAGGCATTACTGAACTTCTGTCTTTCTCCCAATCATGCTGTGTCATTGCACCAAATCTCTGGGACATCTAATTTCTTCCCTTAAGAAAAAGTACATAAATAAACACGATGGTGTAAAACCTCAGGTGTGCCTTAATCACTTTTTCTTCCTCGTTCCCAGCTTGTCCTGCCTTACGCTCTACAGCTCCTCTCCAAAGATGCCTCTCATGCTTCAGAGCAAATATGTCCACCGACCGCAGCTGCATGCACTTTCAGGGGTGGTTTCACATGTTCTTTTGCTGCACTGCGACCTCTGTGCCCACAAGCATGTCAGCATGTCAACCAACTCCTCACTTCAGCATATCAGTCTTTGTTGTCTCTGAGCCATATTTTACCTTAGTGACCCTGAACTATTCAAGGGATTCAGATTTTAAAGCTAAAAAAATATTCGGATCTACACCACAACATTGCACACCATCAACCCTACTCGTCAGATTAGACTCCTCTGCAATGCAAATCTGACAGGAATGTCATTAGCAGGGGTGCCATTTTGTGTCAATAGAGGACTACAGGAGGGCTGAAATGGTCACTGGAAACTTCACAAATGGCCCTGACTGGCTAAATTTAAATAATTTTGTTCTTTTAACTCTCCCATGAAATGAAGCTTCATCTGCACTGATGAACGTCTCCAAAACAGATGCTGTGGAGAAATACCTCCACTCAGGAGCTGTGGTTGAGCCTCTGCAGTCCCGCTGCTTTCTGTTGACTCATTGGATGATTTGTAAAGTGCTCCTTTGACGCCCGACTGGAGATGTTATCAGAGTCAGGGAAGTCTGCTGTGTCTCTCTCCTCAGCTCTGCAGCGCTCAGAAAACAGCAGGAATAATAAAAGAGTGTTTGTGAGTGCAGTACAGAGTAGAGTGTGGAACAGTGTCCGTGACTGTGTCTGTAGGGCCCCACAGCCATCCAGAGACTCAAATCTCCCCCCCCACACACAGTGTTTTTTTGAGTCGAGGTCTCTTTCTGTAGACCCTCTGTCAACTGTAGCTTAATCAGGTCAGATGGGAAGATTTAGTTCTCGCTTTCTAATAACTTCTAAAGTTAGGAGGAGAGGAGGAGACACTATGAGTGTGTTATAATTAAAGATACTTTCACAGTCAATGGAGCAAAAGAAAGATCAACACAACTACATTGATGTCTAGAGTAATGGTGTGTAATGTCCATATTCAGCAAAAGTCTCACTAATGTGAGATGTAAACTCACCATTAACACCTGGATGGAGTAGAAATACTGTGTGTTTTTTGGCAGTGGGCTTAGTGGGGACTGATGTTATTTCAGAAAGGCAGCAAAGCGACTGGGCGGGGTTAACCGGAACCCTTGGGAAAGTGAAATGTTTTCAAAGGAGGCAGAAGCAGTTTGGAGATTCAGTGAGGATGGAGGTGTAGCTTAGTTGCTCAGTGGCACAAGAGGTCATTTGCACCATTTTATGAGGGGATTTTTCACCCTGAATCTCACTGCACAATGGTTTTTTGACGTTGACAAACTAAATACAAGCAGCTTTAATTGATTTAAAGCATCACAGGAACCATGGCAACGGCAGCTCTCACCAGCTTTTCCATGATGAGCCTGCTGAGCCTCGGGTACCTGACCTGGGATCTGATGAGCCCTAACCAGGTGGAAAACGATCCAGAGCAAACTTTTATTGGCAGGTTTCCTGTCCCTCAACCACCTCATATAATTTTTATTATGACAGATGACCAGGGGTTCAATGACATTGGCTACCACAGCTCGGACGTCAGGACACCTGTGCTGGATAAACTGGCGGCGGACGGAGTGAAGCTGGAGAATTATTACATCCAGCCCATCTGCACCCCATCCAGAAGTCAATTCATCACTGGCAGGTAAAGTGGCTGTGATTCGACTGCTTCCTGTTACGAAATGAATGCTTTGTGTTCTCAGAATTAGACTTAATTGAAACTTAGCACAGATGTGACTACAGGCTGATGTATAAAGTTATTGGATTTTACAGCAGCCTATCACAAGCATTATTTTGAGAGCTAAAATATTGGGATGCATGGGGAACTGGAACCAAAATACACTTGTAGTTTTGGGATATTGTTGTTTAAAAGTCAGTGGCAAATCTAGAAAATGCAGGTATTACAGTATTAAATGGAAACTGATGTTTAAGAGCAATGACATCAATAAAGTCCAAGAATAGGATTTTTGAGTACATACAGTATTTCCAAGAGGCAATAAAAGAAAAATGAAAATCATGTAAAGGTTATACTTGTTATTATCTGCAGTGTATCTTCATATTTAACTGTTTGAGGAAAATGGGGCAGTCTCTCCCTCTTCTCCTTTTCTAAGCATTTTTAGTTTCCCTCTTATTCACTGTTCTGTTCAGCCTCTTGGATGTGATTGGATGATATGGATCAAGGCTGTTATGATTATGACGTCAGATTTTCACTTGCTGTGGCCAAAAGATATGCAAAGTATAAAGCAAATCTTATGCCTTATGCTGACAGTTAATTTTTCCTTCTAATTGTTTTCTTTAATTTCATTTGTGCAGGTACCAAATCCATACTGGTCTCCAGCACTCCATCATCCGACCCCGGCAGCCCAACTGCCTGCCCTTTGACCAGGTCACCCTCCCTCAGAGGCTACAGGAACTCGGCTACTCCACCCACATGGTGGGCAAGTGGCACCTGGGTTTCTATAAGAAGGAGTGTTTGCCCACTCGCCGTGGCTTTGACACATACTTTGGCTCCTTAACGGGCAGTGTTAACTACTACACCTATGACGCCTGTGATGGCTCTGGGCTATGCGGCTTCGACCTCCATGAGGGGGAGTCGGTTGCGTGGGGTCAGATGGGAAAATACTCCACCCATCTCTACACGCAGAGAGTTCGCAAGATCCTGGCAACCCATGATCCTCAATCCCAACCGCTGTTCATCTTCCTCTCCTTCCAAGCTGTTCACACACCCCTACAGTCTCCTCAGGAGTACATCGACCTGTACCGCGGGCTGGGAAATGTGGCACGCAGGAAGTATGCTGCTATGGTCTCCACTGTAGATGAGGCTGTTCGGAATATAACTTATGCTCTCCGCAAGTATGGATACTATCAGAACAGTGTCATCATTTTCTCTACTGACAACGGTGGTCAGCCCTTGTCTGGTGGAAATAACTGGCCTCTTAGAGGACGCAAAGGAACCTACTGGGAGGGTGGCATCCGGGGTCTGGGGTTTGTCCACAGCCCTCTGTTAAGGAAAAAGAGGAGGGTGAGCAAAGCACTGGTACACATTACTGACTGGTATCCCACACTAGTGAGATTAGCAGGTGGTGATGAGTCCCTCACTCAGGGGCTTGATGGGTATAATATGTGGGAAGCCATCAGTGATGGAAAAGAATCCCCCAGACTGGAGATCCTGCACAACATCGACCCTCTGTATAACCATGCACGCGGTGGCTCCCTGCAGAAAGGATACGGGATTTGGAATACAGCCATTCAGGCCTCTATACGAGCCAGGGACTGGAAACTTCTGACAGGAGACCCTGGTTATGGAGACTGGATCCCACCACAAGTACTTCCAAGTTTCCCCAGCAGCTTTTGGAACCTGGAGCGCCACACACGTCCCCGACAAACAGTGTGGCTTTTTAACATCTCCGGGGACCCCTATGAACGTTATGACCTTTCTGAGCAGAGACCAGATGTGGTGAAAGAGCTGCTAGCCAGACTGGTGTACTACAACCGTACTGCAGTGCCCGTAAGGTACCCATCAGAGGATCCGCGGGCTGACCCTTACCTGAATGGAGGTGCCTGGGTCCCCTGGGTAGGAGATGAGGAGGAGGAGGACAGCTGGAGCAGTGTTTTCCAGAGAAAAAGCATGGATTGGAAGAAGAAGCTTAAACTGTCCAAACTCCGGTCATTTGCCAGGAAACTCAGCACTAGACTCATGTCCAACAGAATATAGGAGAACATGACTAGAAAATCACTACTCGGTCACAAGTAGTTCTTGTTGCTGTGGGAAGATCTGAAGATGTATTTCCAGTCAAGGAGCCAGGTTTCTACAAGATTGAGCTGTAGTTGCAGCTGTAGCTGCAGATGCATGTTCAACCACTCTAAGAAGAACAGACTGGATCCAGTGTTTTCATTATTATCTTTTTTTTCTATTTGTTTGAATAAGAAGTGTTTGTACTGCAGAAGTGAACATTATAAGCTCCAAAAATATGATGCTGCAAGCTAGTGTTTTTACAAAATCAAAATCTATGTACTTGACAAGGGTGACAAGATGAAATAACTGGAAACCAATCACAGCTTTGACTCACGTAAATGGCGACTACCTCTGTGTCAATGTGACATTAATTGTAAACTTTATTTCTTTCATTTAAACTGTCTTTGAACTTGTTATTTTTATATATTTTAACACTGAGGAATAATAGACCTTGGCTCTACATCATTCTTTTTGTGCTATTTGACCTTTTGTATTTTTATTATCTCTGTTTTTATACTCAGTGTATTTTGGACTGGTTAGTTGGACAATCAGGCCTTTTTGCTGCTTTTACCAAATTTGCCTATACATGCCCAACTGGGTGCAACATGCTGATAGTCATGCGTGCAATGACATAGTTATCACTTCCATTTTTAAGGTATGGCAAGAGGAAGTATGCAAAACAAAAGTCAAAGCCTCGGTCCCTAGCTCCTGCACCACTTGTTCACTGCACCCCTCTCAGAGTGGAAGGTTCCATCTCTGCTCTGTAATGCAGGAAGTACCCATGCGGTTTGTTTTTTCTCACAGATGAGTTTTTCTCTGTTTCAGATGAGTGCTTACAGTATATGCGTGTTAGTGTTTTAGTCTGTGCTGTTGCGTGCATCCATTAAACTGTAAGTAAGCCATTCATCCTTCTTTCCGTGATGATGATTCTTCTTCTGCTCGTGTTCACCATCGCTCCTCGTGCTTACTGAGCCTAATTAAGAGTAAGTGAAAATTTGCAAAGTTTGCTTCCACTTGTGCAGTTTGCAGTTAATTTTATTACATTCATAGTGACTGTCTGACATTTACATCTGAAACCTTGTGTTATTATATTATAACATTTCAAGTGATTTACAGCTGCACATACAGAGTTGCATTGGTTCACTTTGTTTTCTTTACCCCAATACTATAGTCCAGCTTTAGTACTTGTGAGTCATGTAGCTGCAATATTGAATTCAGCCGGCTTTGATGGATAACAAGCTTCTTTGTTTGCTCACAGTTCCATGTTGTGCCAGGGATTTGCATCCGTTTATCGAGCTGCTTTCCAGTAACCTGCTCACATTTTACTATTATTTATTTCCCTTCTTAAAGCAAACTCATACAAACCCACACATATAAAAAGGCATCTCTCCTGCACACACTGTAACGACTGTTAAACAGTAAAGCTCTCTCCATGGGAACGTGCAGAGTATTTGGGAATTAACTCGTCACTTCAGACGTTGCTTTTTCTTTCTCAAACGTGTACTGTATGTGAGGAGCGTTGTAACCACCAGATTGTGTATGATTGACACATTTTGAAAGCGTTAGCCTAGTCACACAGTGTTATCTATATTCATTTTTGCACATACCATTGCAACAGGGAGGGAAATGATTTGTTCACATGTGGTAGATATTTCTTAAGATCAGTTCAGTGCAGCATGCAGGCAGCAGCCTCTCTTGGTTCTTCTTGTGTTGGGAAGTTGAAGTGAGACAGTTTATTTCCTGCCTTTGTGAAAATACTGCATCTATATCATCACCTGTTCACTGTTTCCTGTCAGTTTGGGCTGAGGTTCACAGCAGATTTATACCCAGATTTCCTCATAATTTTTTAGATTGATGAATGAAGAGCATGGAGCTGTTTCTTATTCTTCTCCTGGCAGCAGCAGGAACTCATG
>VOQJ01021463.1:0-13616 GCA_015052665.1 Apistogramma diplotaenia | reverse complement strand
GGATGCAGCTCAGCTGGTGGCACTGCTGAAATCAAGTGACCTTTTTCCACCAATAAACTCATTTTCTTCTTATCCCAACATCCAATGTGGAATTTTTTTTTTTTTTTTTTACAGTCAGCTTAACTCCTACTGCTCAAGCAGCTGTCACCAACTTTTGATGCAGCAATAAAACATCAGATGAGTCATAAAAAGATGTTGACTATTATTCTCATCCAAAAATGTAAAGACTACAGTACATGTGCAAATGTGAAAGTCTCGACACTCAACCTAACTCAGAGTTTTAAAATGAGCTTTCTGCCCATCATCTACGTCTGAATTTAACAGCTTCATGCAGAAACACAGCCCAGGAGAGGAGGACCTTTACACCACCAGAGCACCCCATCTGCCATTTGCTTTGTCACAATAAAGCATTGAAGTTTCTTGGGTGTCTCTGTGAACGTAAAACCACTCATGCGGCGCATAGCCTATTGTGCGACACTGTAACTAAAAAGTTTCACGCTGCCGCTAACACTGTTGAGTTTGGAGAGCCTGCTGTGCGATGTGTGCCAGCTTATGTGGATCTATGACAAACAGGGATTTGGAATATCCTCTTTCTTTGCTCCCATCTGGATTAGGGAATGCAGTGTCTCTTACACAGAAGTCCAGCAGCAACCTTCAGAAAAACTAAAGGAACATAAAAAGCGGAGGGTTCGTTTGAGGGAATTTGTGCAGGTGTGTTTTATACATGATCCTAAATGAAAACCACAGAGATGGGGAGGGTCGAGAGGTCAAACCTGGCCTCCATCAAGAAGCTTACCACCTGTGCTTCCCCTCGCCTCGCTCCCACCTGCTGATCTTACCGCTGATGTTGATAAAGAAAATGGAGACAGAGCCCTCCTTCTAGCAGGGGTGGGATCCAGCAGACAAGAAAGTCTGAGAAAACTATGTAGAGGACACCGCTGTTACCTCTCACATGCAGGCCAGCTCGCAATTGCCTTGGATGTTTTGTCTTTCATAGTTTGCTATAAGGAAACTCATCCTCCCTTATATCCCTGCAATACAAACAAATGGGCCAGGGACCCAGTGGTAGCTGTGTGAATTTAAAAAGTGAACCTGGAACAGAGGTGTACATCCATCATCTGTTTTCTCTGGGCCTTGTACAGCTTCAATTACAGATGCTGTTACAAAAGCACAGCAGCAGCGCAGAGCTACGGAGGACAGAGTCGGACTGAGAAAAAGACACGAGATAATGTTTACATTGCTCATTGCTCTCCTGGCTGGCGATTAAACACACACACACACACACACACAAAATGTGTTGGGTGAATGTGTTTAGTGCCAAAAGGAAACAGCAGACTGAAACGAGGATGTACTGTGGACAACGGTTTTAGTTATTTCCCATTATGAGAAGAAGTCACGGTGAACGTCTGTGGCTGGCACGGGTCACGCTTTGCTCCGCGGGGCTGGCAAAGCAAAGGTGAGAGTGAATACTAGACAGACTGACTGTCAGCACAGTGGCTTAATTACTGTCTCCATCTGAGCAGGCAGTGTTGCGTTGTTCTCTGACATTCATCCCTGCCAATGCTGCAAGAAATCCTCCTCGACACAACAGCAGCATTTTCTCACTTTTAATGTACTCTGTAATCCCTGTAATACACCAAGCGGAAGCTGTAATCCGAGCTGAAAGGCGCCATAAAAGTGTCACCTCTTGATGCGAACAAACTGAAATTATTTTTCAGCATTCACTTAGGGCATTAAAGCAACGCGAGTGCACAACTGTTGCACTTTGCTGCCTTCGCGTTCACTCCAGTGGGTTTGTTTTCATTCCTGAGCGCCTGCGGAGGGTGAATCACGCCGCAGATTTCAAAAGAAATATGGCAAAATTCTTGATGATGATAAACCGCATAAACCCCTCCTAAATTATTCAACATTTCAGCGAGGGCTTGGAATTACAGCCTTGAGTGCACAGAAGAACGTGTTTCCTACAGATTTCAAGATCTGAAGGACAACGTATGGATTAATAAGCAACTTTTGCCACTCCCATTAAAGGTGTTCAGTGTAATAACCAACCAGAAGAACAGAGTTTGAAACAATAAGGGAAAACACCTCACCCTGCCTGCTGTCCGCTCTTTGTTTCCCCTGACAGAATGACACACGGGTCAGCCAACAGAAATCTGTTACTAGATCTCCTGTCTTTCCCAATCAGTCAGCAGTCTTCTGCAACAATATAACGACTGACAACAAAACCCAGGTTGTGTAAGCTCCACTCAGCCTCTCCTGACCATGTGACACTGTTCAGGACGCTGCAGGAGACAGAACATGTGAATTCAACACCAGCATTAAACATTAAAGTTTAACTTGCTCAATTTTAAACTGTTACACCTGAATTAAGGCTTTAATACACAGTTAGTACACAGGAAGTAACGCAAAGGTCACAATGACCTTCTTGTCCTTTTCTGTAGCATTTAATCTCTTACAAATTAATCAGTTCCAATAACCTCATGGTAGATTTACCCTGAAAGAGCAGAACATTGTGCAGTCTTTAAATCCATCCCCAGATATTTTTAGTAAGGAGTAACACCTGACGCCCACCCCCTTGCACTTCCTACCTGGGTGACCTTCGCACGTGTACCAGTGACAATGTCATCAATCACGTGATGTCTAAATGGGGTAACACCTGCATGATCATCACTGTGATTGATCTGACTCATAATGATGGCTCTGTGGAGTCTGGACTGGGACAATTTGTGGAGAAATGTGAAAAATTGAGAGTAACGCATGCCCTCACTGCAAGGGGAGGAAGGCCAGACATCTCTGCCTCCTGTTATAACTCCAAAGAAATTAAATCCAAGCAGAAAGCCAGATAACTAGTCCAGTAATTACAAAAATGAAAAGAAAGGGGGGAAAAGGGGGCACAACTTGCCTTTTTATAATAAGTTTTTGTTTTTTTAATTCCTTTTATCAACAGATAATAAGTATTAATGCAGGTTGTGTACACTAAATGTGTTTAGCTCAAAGCTATTCGGCTAACATTTCTTTAGTTATTACTCAGGCGTCGTGACAGGCCTCATTGTAGTCTAACTAGCTCAAACGTGGGTCATTACCAAGCAGGCACAAATGTGAACACAAAAAGAGAGCACTGCCAGCACCAACTGCACTGACAATTTAAGGAAAAACACGCTAAGCCGTGAACACAGGCGTTATGTCGCATCACAGCTGAGAGGAGCAGCAACGAACTCAATTCAATTCAGCTGCTGTTTGTTTTTTCCTGTGTTTTTGTGTCTTTTTCCTAACTGTCCCTGAGAGCCACTGGTGCTTAACATGTGGTTTTAAGCAGTCCTCTAACGCCCCGGTGCCCCTCTAACTGCTGCCACCATCGACTCACTAAACGGCTGGACAGCAGAGACAGAAACACGAACAGGTTGAGCTGAGATAATCTCCTGTGGCATCGGGAACATCTGTAAGTGCTAAATGGGGAAAATGCCACGGCAGAAATGCGGATGTGAAACTTACCTCGACGGCGAAATAAGTATCCGGGGGTTTGGTGGTAATTCTTCTCTGGGTATATTGTTGAATATCGTCGGTGAATTGTGTTTCTAAGTACACAGTGAACACGGCTCGTGGCTGCCCACCGCTTCCTCTGCCTCAACTCGTATTTCTGTGACTGTGGGCGGAACTACACGCTGCGGCGCAGACACGGCGGAGGAGCCAATGGGAGGAGGCGGTACTACCCGCAGAGAGGGGAGGAAGCGGGAGGTCTCACTCCGCTCCGAAATCACGGAGACGGCCGTGCTCCCAGGGAAGACACGAAATGCGCAGTCAGAGGCGATCAGACGCTGTTTCTGTGGTGACTTAACAGCTCCCAACTTTATTTCAGCTGAGGAGCTTCAGATTTAGGATAAATCAACAGCCTCAGACCGAGAGCTGAATTTTATAATGTCTACTAAGATCACTGTTTAGAAATCTTTTGCAATCTGATCAACAGATGAGCACTGAGGCTTAATGTAATGTTTGGGCAGTAATTTATTTTTCCTGCTTTTTCACCACACGATGGCGGCTGACATTTTGGGAGATTACACGATTACAATTCCCATCAAGTTTCTATTTTCAAGCCTATTATATAACCAATGAAATCGGCTATGTAATTAAAAAAAAGCGTACTACATCAAAGTATGAATGACGCAACCCTTGACTTCACTGGTAGTGAACACAGACAGGAGGACCACTTTGGTTCAGAGACATCATGAGAAAATAGCCAGAATATGTTCATAGTGATTAATACCAAGGATATTTTATTTATGTACCAGGAAATGTTTGCATTGTTCTGGACATTTTTCCCTGCTTCTAAGCCAGACACACAGTACAGTAGCATACAATTTGATTGACATATTTACAAACAGTTTACTGTAAATAAACAGATGGAAAAAAATAAAAGGAAAACAATAAATTTACAGGTTTTCTGAGTGATGTCACAGACACAAGATGCTAGGATAAGAAAAGACACGTCCACATTTCAATTTTCAGTGAATCAAGGTCAAGTGCTATAGCAACAACAATGCAAAGAGTAACTTGGAAGTAATAACAAACTGATAAAACGAGGAAACTGATGAACAGACTGCTAGTAAAGAATTTCAGCTTTTAGACAAAACGTCTGTTTTTGCCATTAAAGCTAAAAATAAGACGCCTCTGATACCCAACAAAAATAACTTCACAGTGTAGTAGAAAACAAACCCTTGAGGAGGTAAAAATAAAGAACAGAATATATTTGTAAGGACTGCTTGCACAGCACTGTTACATACTAGATGTCTTCAAGTTGTCCACATTTAATGTAAGAATTTTGACACATTATGTCACGACAAATGACTGCATCTAAACTTTGGGAGGCATGTTTATGAAAAAGAAAAATGACAATTTGAAAATGTGTTCAAAAATCTACTGCAAAGAGTGTAGGTTCAGGAACTCAACCGCAATTTGATTATAAAGCTGCTCCTGCGTGTAAAGCGCTGTGTACTGGGAGACACGGGGCAGCCTCAAGCAGTAGCTCAGACAAAAGGCATTCAGAAGGTTTAGAGTTGCATGGAAACCACAGAAGTTTAATCTGGTCCTAAAGATTTTCTCCTGCATTTACGAGGTTACTTCTTGTGTTTTATCCTGATTTTAAGATGCTCACTTTTCATACGTGTTCATATATGACACAAGCTGAGTGCGGCATCAGATTCCACCACACAGACCCTTTTAGAAAAGGAGAAACAGCAGCAGAGGTCAGATCAGAGCAAACGTGCTGAACCAACAAAGTCTTGGACCTGCGTGAATACTGTCTTCTTTGCAGCCTGTGACCGGTGAGCTTCAGCCATTGCATCGTTTCTGCAGGCTGTGTGGCATCTGAAGCTGCTGCTCTTCTCTGACACCCTCATGTGGAGCTGTACAGGGCGATCTGCTGCACCTTGCTTAGCTGCGTCAGCAGCCGTTTCATGCGGTGTTTGAGCTGAGGCAGACGAGCCAGAGGTTCAGGAGGCTCCAGTTCCCCGGTGTAGTCCAGCCAACTCTCCAGCACTTGTGACAAGAGACAACAAGTTTGTTTCAGACACCCTTTGTGAAATTTTAAATATATATATCATATTTTAATTTTATTATTATATAACTACCTAGAAACTTAACTTCAAACAGTAGGCTGCTAACAAACTGCACCATCCAACAGGTTCAAACATTCCTTCCCTGACACATTTAGCCATTTCGTGGTGCTTACCATCCAGCTCCCTCTCAATGAAGTCCATCCTGTGTGAGACCTCGTCCTGGACGGCATCTATGTGATCTAGCAGGTTGAGCCGCCATTGTTGATGCTGCCTACTGTTGTCTGCAGCTTCTCCAGTGTCCTTGAAACGTTCCTCCCTGTTCTCAGCCTGAGACCACGAGCCACCCATTGAAGCCTGGAGATTTTTAGGTCAAATGAGATAAACCACTTTCAACTTGCATTAAGGGCTTACTGCTAAATTTATTCACTTTGAGGAAAACAAAGATACAAGTTGCATGATGGGAGTAAATTTAAACTATATAATGAACCAGACGGCAGCTCCACAGCTTAGATCTAACGTTCACACGAGGTCAGTTGTTCTGAGAAATGGTGGCAAAGATACACTTTCAGATATGATATTAAAGCTGATTTTTTTTCCTGGAACTGCAGCTTTGCTCATTTAAATAATGTAACAGACCCAACCTTGTTGCTGATGCCTGTTGATTTGGGCTTGTCTGTCTCAAGCAGGCTTCCATAGCGCTGCTCTCGTTCCAACAGCTCCTCTGTGCTTCTCATGCTGTCCTCCAGCTCAGAGCCCTGTCGGGTCTCCACCACCAGCCGCTGCTCCACTGCTGGGTAATATGCCCGTGGTTTCTGGTAGCAGTGTTCACTGGTAATGTACGAGTCTTGGAAGGAAGGAAAGGGGGAAGAGGAGCAGGATGAAGAGGTGGTGGCAGCTGTAGCAGCCCGACCCAGTTTCTCCAGAGCGTTGGACATTAAGATCTCTCCTCGGTTCATGTCCTCATCAGGAGTCACAGGAGATGGTGCTGCGTTGCTGCTCCGACATGAATCCGAGCCAATCCGTAACCTCTCCAAGTGCTTCCAGGGCTGCCGCCATAGCTGCAGGTCAGGGTGAGAGCTGTTCCTGAAACGCCAAGGCCAAAAACAAAAACATTAAATACATAAGAAAATAATCCAGTGTACGATTGATTAATGATAATAAAGCACAGCTGAACCAAATTAGTCAGAAATATTCCACTTCAGGCTTAGTAGCACTCACTGTAAGACGCTCAGCTTAAGCTGAAGACCATTGAGGATCTCTACTACGTGGTGCACATCTCCCAGCAGCTGGTGGGTGGTGGTGATCTTCTTGGCATTTTGGTGAGAGTAATTCTCTTCCAGGAATGAGAGGCCATACATGTGACCATTGGTCAACCACTCACGATCATACCAGTAGCGTAGACTCTGCCTCTGACCTAAAAGCGAGAAAACGAAACATTAATTGTTTGGAACCGCAAAAATATGTTAAACTGCAATCACTAGTCTCTCTGCACAAGCTAATGTGTCTGCTTCCTGTTCTAGTTGGTTGGGGCACGCTACACACTGTCAATAGAAAGTGTAGCGTGCCCCAACCAGCTGCTCACACACCAGAAGACACACATGTAATTATGTTTTAACTAGGGATGCACCGACCAATATTCGGTATTGGAATCGGTTCGATTCTGACCTAAATTATGGAATCAGATATCGGAAAGGAAAAAAAAAAAAAAATTAATCCGATTCATTAAACATTGTTTAGCTGCTTTACAGTGCTCCGTTTTCTTCTTGTTGTTGTGGGTTTAACCAAGAAATCAGGTTAGAGCTGCATTACCGCCACCTACTGGAATAGAGTGGGCATCAGGAGTTAGAAAAACCTTTGGTTCTCCATTGGTGTGATGGAAGTGGATCATCGCTGACAGTGTTAATTTTGACAGCAATTTTTGATTTAGTCTTAGTCTTTTGACGAAAATGTAATGTAGTCTTAGTCTAGTTTTAGTCGACAAATCATTGTAACAATATTGTTGCCCCACATGGTTACACATCTTATATTTTTCAACGTCAAAAGCGAAATGTGTCCGTAATGATAGCAAGTTCGGCTGGAGTGCTGCAGCGTACGTCAAAATCTGCAGACTTAACATGACAGAGTTGTTCAAACATTATTACAGTTGAAACTGGATCACATGGGTTCACCTTTTATAGGTCAGAGCAATTATAAGCAACTTTTTTTTAGCATATTTGGTCATTTCAGTAATTTGAAAACAGAATTACAGTGGTTGACAATAATGCTGTTGTCCCCAAAAGTTGGATATGGCTGGGTTTTTTTACCCTTTTAAAACATAAAAATTTATGTATGCAATAAAACATGGATCTATTATTTTAGTTTACAGTTTCATTGGTAAATGAAAATGAAGTAGATCAGTGTCTATTGCAATTTTTTCTTTTATTTTGTAAACTTTGTTCATTTTTTTGCATTAAAAGTTGCCATCCATCCATCCATCTTCATCCGCTTATCCGGGGCCGGGTCGCGGCATTAAAAGTTGCCATTAATAATAATTAAATTTGTATAAACATTAGTGAATAGAATTTTGGGGGGTGTTGTTCATAAACCTGCAATGTTATATCACCATGTCAGGATTTGGTCATTGTGGACATTTATCGTCACAGTAACAGCGTTACAAACATCGGCAGCTGTAAACATAAAAACATTATAAATACAAACGCTGGTTTGAAGCTGCTCCCTGACGTACGTGGAGTATTTAACATTTAAAATTATCAGAGAAAGTTATGTTACTTTTCGCTGCAGCGGGCCGACCCGCTCAACGCGGCGTCTGCGTATGTACGTGCGTCCCAAACGGCTCCTCCGATTGTATCTGAGTGAGCGTGGATCCGCCGTCTTTCGCGTTTGGATAAAACTTATGCAAGTGTGTGTTGATTGGATGTTTTCCCGACTTGTCCCGCACTTTCACAAAATTAAATTCGTTCTGCTTGGATATCGTCCTCGCCAACCATTTACATCTCGTTTCTGTTCGTCAACGAAAAATGTCAATAATTTTCGTCTCGTTCTCATTATTTCCTGTAGTTTGTGGATCGTTATCGTGTCGTTTTCGTCAAGGAAAAAAGGTTTGTTGGTGAAGACTATGACGAAAGTATTTCGTCAACGAAATTAACAGTGATCGCTGACATGCGTTTCCACGGCTCCACCGCTCTCTACCGTGTCTGAGAGTTGTGCTCACTCTGCTCAGAATTGACCGCAGGTTGCTAAGCTAGCGCCGGCAATAGCACTAATGATTGTCCGGAAGGACCCCTTTCCCATCAAAATACTCTTTATACTTTAATCCCTGATTAGTGACTAAATATAGACCTGCAGTAGAACTCTAGCTGTCAAGTACAATTTTATAAATTGGGTGGAGTTTGGATTTGAAGTGATACAGTATGAATCCACCTCCCAGTGCAGAGAAAGTCAAATATATTTTCTTTTGTTTTAAAGGAAATTGAAATGTCAGCAATTTTGAGTTTTTTTAAATATAATTTTTTTCATCATGTAAGTTTCCTGAACAGTGTAATTTTCTTTTTGTCCACTAGATGGCATATAATAGATTTTTAACCCACAGCAGAAGCACATGGTCTTTCTACCAGAATAGCAGAAGCAAGCTCTATGATGGAAACAATGCAGTATTTAGGCCTTGATCATACTCTGCCATGAACATGGACAGCTGGAGGCCCGATGGCCGAGCTGCTGTTCCTGTTATGCTGCTTTGAAGTCGGTGGAGAGTATAATCCCGACTCTAGCTAAAAAAAAAAAATAAAAAAAAAGGTAATCTTTTTCGCTCACCTGGTGGGTCTCTGCAGATGTAGCAGGTGTATCTGTCTGGAACATTGTCTTCTAGCAGGCCCATACAGGTGCCATGCTGCCAGCACAAGCAATCTTCACACTAACAACAAGATAAACATATTTTACAATTGTGAAAGCCTTAGATATAAACCTGGTTAAATAGGTTGATTTAAAAAAATGGCTCACCTGAATCATGAAGTCATTCTCTTCTTCCACCTCACAGATGCATCTCACTATCTCTTGGTCACTAGTGTCCAAGGCACCAGAGTCAACACTCAGAGGTGGTGTAGTGATGTCCAAATCCACATCAAAGTCATCTTCACTCCACCCACAGCTATCAGTGGACCAGTCACTGATGCTATCCTCGTCTACAGTGACAGGCACAAAATGAACTGCTGTGTTTTCAAGTCAGTGACACAACTTTAAGACATAATTTGTTTGTGGGTGATTCTGTTAAGTGTAAATAAAATTTCAGCTTAACTGATCGCCGTTCTTTCATTAGTATTTGTAGCTTAGATGATGAAGCAAGCAATGGCAGCAAACAGCGAAAGATTCAATCCACCATGGGTTCAAAATGTGCACTTGTTTCGTGCAAAAGCATCAACATTTGTACAAAGATGATGCCAGCTAAACAAAATTTGCAGCATGATGGATTGAATCCAGAAGGAATGGAAGAATGTAGGGAGAGAAAACCATGTACAGCCACACACAAATAAAATACACACACACTATCAGAAATACCCACCATCCACATGTATCTGCTCTGAGTAGCTGTATCCAGGCCTGCTGGGGTAGGCCTCAGGCTTGTGATTGTGTGAGGGGGGGTTTTTGAATGGCAAATTCAATTTGGACTGAAGACCCAATACAGAGATGCCAATATTCTCCTCACTACCTGTGCAGTCTGTTAATACAGGGGAGGGGGAGGGGGGAAGCACACGTCGAACAAAAATGTCAGCTTTAAAAATGCTAAACAAGCGCCCATCAGGAGACAAAATGTGGCACAAACATACATTGTAGGCAAATGACACACTCAGGAGCAATCAGGGACAAACATGCAGCCCATGTTTCAGGACTGTATCAAACTGTGTCAGTGGAACACCGCCTATATATTTGTGTGCATGCCAAAACACACCGGTGTAAATGCCAACTAGAATAGAAGTACAGGACTTGTGTGCAGGACCAGTCCTCATCAGTGCCACAGTCAAATCTGGCTTTTTCCAACAGTACTGTCAGATGAAAATCAATCACTAATCACTGTGTAATAGATGTAAGAGACAATCTGATGGACATTATGGAGTGACAGAGGCCGGCAACAAATATCACACTTCTCCCACACACAGGCTCAACCACCACACCAAGAGGAGTGAATGGAGCACGTGATGCTTTGCAGGCTAGCCATTCCCACAATGTCACAGTGAGTGCACATGCAGAGCAGCAGATATGTGATGCAGCCTTATGCCAAGCA
Source organism: Apistogramma diplotaenia (assembly GCA_015052665.1). Classification (NCBI taxonomy): domain Eukaryota; kingdom Metazoa; phylum Chordata; class Actinopteri; order Cichliformes; family Cichlidae; genus Apistogramma; species Apistogramma diplotaenia. The sequence goes on along the minus strand of VOQJ01021463.1, from coordinate 2,789 downwards.
CCTGCTTCTTACCAGACTTGGCCTTCTTTTTCTTCTTCTTTTTCTTTAGTTTAATGCGCAGGAAGTCCTTCTGTTTCGGCTTCTCTTTCAGTTTATCTTTTACTGAACCTAGGGGACAAGAGTTCAGCTGCATGAGTCCAGCGAACACTGCAGGCTGGTCTTCTATAAGCTGAACTGTACTGTTTTGAAGACATTTTCAGTGCATCATACTGACCAATATCAAAGCAACTCTTGTCTGAGTCTTTGTCCTGCAGCAGACAGCCATTCCTGTCCAGCTGGTTCTCCTTGCTTTTTTCCCTCAACAGTGCCCTCTGCTGGTGGCCGTGAGTGTTGACTGCAGGCGGGGCTGATGTGCGCCTGCCAGCAGCCTTCAGTTCACCACGCAGAGCTGTGGCAACTCCAACAGTCTCTGAGGAAAATCAAAAGGAAGTTATGAGCCAAAATTCCTCATCTTGAAGCAATGCTGGAAGCGCATACATTCATCACTTGGCCTCAATTCTGGAACCATGTGATTTAATATAACAGCAGGCTGTGACTCAGCACCTCAGATTCTACTGTTGACGAAGCCACAAGTGACCCAGTTTATTTAAACAAGAGACCTGTTAGCCCGTGGACCTTTACTTTCTAGAAATATTTGCTAGCAAAGTAAAATATTGATAATCTGTCGGCAACATTATGTAGATCTTTGCCTGATGAATATTCATACTAAGTTTCAGAAGAACTGGCCGACAAAATAAGGGAGGAGCAGCAACTTAAGTTTAACATCAATCTACAGAATTTTAAATTTTCAAAAAATCTGTTTAAAAAAAAATAAACAATTCAACTGTAGCATTTTGTATAGATTTGTCCAACAAAGAGAGAGGCACTCACTGAACTTAACATGAATGAACGTTCAGATTCAAAATGTCAAAAATTCACAAAATAAAAGAAAAACAATTTGAAAATAAAAAAGCGTCTGAAGTATTTTGTAAAGCTTTACACATTTAATACTCACACCAAATTTTAAGAATCAGGCTAAGAATAAAGGAGGAGTAGGGATTATAGGTCATTATCAATATACAATATTCCTGGAAAATTATGAATAAAAAATAAATTAATAAAAGTAAAGTCAAAAATCTGTCTCCCTTATTTTGTAGAGCCTTACCCAAAGAGTATTTGTGCCAAGTTTCAGAAGATTTCAAATATAAATGACAGGAGTAGTGAATTAAGCAAAAAGCTGCCGTGCGGTCCGATACTGGATCATCTCTGCTGTCTGCCACCTGTTGTTAACAGTGGGGCTAAAAACTATTCCTCTGTGACTTCACTTGGAACAAAAGGCAAAAGGGGAAGGAACTCACGCATGGAGGCAGAAATGGTGCGCCTTCTCTTTGGGCCATCCAAACCAGCACCAGACTGTTTCTCAGAGGCCCTGGTCTGGACGCTCCTCGTGGGGCTGCAGTCACCTTCTGGAGGCTGTTCCTCACCATGGTAATATTTCATGTGGTAATGCAGCAGCTTGGCTTTACGGAATGACTTTGTGCAGCCAGGAGCGCTGCACTTGAATGGGTTGTGATCAAGATTGATGGACAGGACAGGAGGAGGTTGGTTTTTGATAACTCGATACACTGAAACAGAACAACAGAAGCAAAAGGTGTAAAAAAAATTTTTTTAAAGCCTGCAAGGGATTACCGTATTTGACTCAAAAACGTTCAAATGTACTCACATGGTTCTCTGCTGAATCTGTTGGGGTTGTGAAAACCCTGCTTCCTTACTGCTGTTAAAGACAAATGAAAGGGACCTCTTTAAACCACGCTCACATGCTGCATGATATTCCAATCACTAGGGAGCCACTGGCATTTCTGCTAATTTACTTTAACACTTACGTTTCACAGGCTGAGGAGGCGGCACATCCGCTGCAGGCTGAGCACTTTCTGATTGGACGTTTGGTTTCTGCTCCACATCGCCACTGGATTCTGTGGTTGTCATAGTGACGGACACCTGCTCCGTTTGCGGTGACGTCTGAGTGGGCAACTCTGTGTATGGCTCGGGTGACTCTGCATATGGCTTTGTTCCAGTCTGTTCCATTTCTACCTCTTCCTTCTTCACTTCTCCATTTACACGGCACATTTCTCCACTTTCCCTTTCTCCTTCATCGCCTCTCACTCCATTAGTGAATCCTGTCCCTTTTTCTGCATCCCTGGGCTTGATCTGGTCTGCTTTCTCTAAAGTCTCCTCCTCTTTTTTGATAGTGGGTGGAGCCTCCAGCTCACCGTTTGCTTTCTTGTTCTTATCATTTACCATTCCCTGTTCCCGCTCCTCATCCTCACTGTTGCTGTCTTCCTCCTGGTCTGAGGTGCTGCGTCTGGCTCGCTTGTTCTTGGGACCCCCGTTCTCCTGAGGCCTTCTGCGGTTTGGGGCCCTCCTAACCATGTTCCTTTCTGAGGACCGAGACTTCCCTCCACCCCTCTGTGAGCAGGATAAACAGACAGCTTAGAAACCAAGATCTAAAAATAGGTCACAGAGAAAAGATTCACTTTTTTTTCTTTTTTTTGGGGGGGGGGGGGGCTTCAGAGTGATTCAAGCTGAATAAAATTACATTAATATTCAAGGTATTATTACCAATAATCACTGCCAAAAAAAAAGCGACTTAACAGTTTTCTGCAAATGAGGAAAATTTGCTATTTTTACCCTATGGGGGGCCCTGTGGATAATTAATCACAACATCAAGCTTAACTTTTCTTCTCTAACCCCAATGAATGTTTCTGCCAAATGTGAGAAAAATCCACTGAACAGATTTCATGTCATTTCAG
>VOQJ01021455.1:12776-32633 GCA_015052665.1 Apistogramma diplotaenia | reverse complement strand
CTGGAACAGCTGCTGTCGGAGTGTGTTGGTGTCCATGTTTCACCTGCAGGGGGCAGAGTTACAGGTTCACTGCCTCCTGTGAGCTGCTGCCATGGACTGGTGCTCAGAGGTGAGAACAGCATCGATAACTTGTTTGCTAACTGTTTACTGTAGCTTGCTGTTTAATTCTATTATTCTGCAGGAGCCAGAAGAAGAATCCCTGGGATCACGAGCGCCCCCTGCCATGAGGCAGGAGAACTGCATGCCTCACCTAGTGTCTCTGCAGCAGTTTTATGATCCTCAGCACAATAATATGTTACACACATACAGTTGTTGATTAAAAACGCTGTGCATTATATACACCAGCTAACATATAAAAATTTGGTTCATATAGTAAAAGTGTTGGAGCTTAATAGCGACATGCAGAGGGACAGCAATACGATCTGACTTCATAGCATGTTAGCACAGTTAGCATGTTCATTACAGTCCATGGTGAGGCTCAGCGCTCAGCTCTGCTTAGGGTTTGAACGTAAATGTGAACATTCAGCGATTTTGGAAAAAAAATCGAAAATGGTGAAATTAAATGGAAAATCACTGAATAAATATAACCATTTAATACATTTTTAATTTTATATTTCCATGATGCAGGTGAGCACGGCCTCCTCCCTGCACGTCACTGATTGAAAGAATACATGAAAAGTGAGAGATTTTGTTAAAAAGTCACTTCCTGATTGCCTCCTTTGATCAGTGGGACCTGAGAGAGGAAATGAGTGAGCTGGATGAGATTTCTGGTAAATGAAGAAGAGGACCGGACGTCCTTTCAGTTCAACAGGAGCTCTTAGAACATAATAAGAAACAGGCTTTTTAATTAAAGAAAGAACAACAAGCAGTCTAGCATCAACACACAGACTCTTATTTCTTCTGAGGGCTTTAACTCCTGCTACGGAAACTATAACGTAACAGAGTCAAATTATAGCTCACCGAACTGCTTCACACAGCACAGACTTTTATTAACATGTAATTATATTGTAGAGTAATAATAAAAGAACAGGAAGGAGACCAAAAACATCGTCTTGGATCCTGCGCCTCCGAAAATCAAACCTTAATTGCTCTGCAAATTGATAATAAGGTAACCACACAGACTCATTAGTGATGAGGCGGAGAGGTGAAATCAAATTGATTCTAATATTTTATTATCTTTCAGTTTTTTAGTATTTTGTTAAATCTAATCAAAGGGCAGGGTTGGAGCTGCAAAGGGAAAACAAGCACCTGAAAAAGCAAAAAACAACATTTACTAGGGTTATAATTCTGGAAAAGTCTAACTGGGGAAGGACCAATAGACTGGTCAGTGACCCCCCCCCCCTCCAACCGCCCCCATACAAACCACAAGGGACAAATAATGTCTCCTAAACTGTAGATATAGTGTCTTCACTAGCATGCATGATGGGTGTGTCAGACTCTGCATCCTTAAGTCTGCTGAGGTCAGACTGAAACCTACACGTGAGCTTGATTTTGATTGGACTGTTCCAGGTCATGTGTGCAGCCCGGTGATCTAAGCAGGTTAGAAGACAGCAGTGCATTGGAAATCCATCTTGTGGCGTGAGCTCCGGATGAATAAAGCTCACCTTTTGTTTGCCTGCCTGCCAGTTTTGTGTTGTGACTCTGGCTGCTGTCTCTCAACTGAAGCTCAGAACAGCAAGATTACACTAAACAAAAGGTGAATCAATGCAATAAGGCACAGTCTGACGACCTTGGTTTTAAGTATTAAAACAGTCTCTGCAGAGCGAGATGGTGTTTTGTCTTCATCTAAAAAAAAGGAAAAGATTTCTGCAGAAGAGGCTGAAGGGACAATAACGCTGTTAGGATGACACATTGGAGAGTAATGTGTCCATGAGAAGACTGAGCCTTTAATGCATACGTTCAATTATTAAGAGCTCACCTGCTTAAAGACACTTCATCTACATCACTGTTTGGTTTCGAGTGTATTAAAGAGGCTGTAAAAACTAGCAGCTGCTGAAAGCATCGATCCTCTTCATAAAGAACGTGTGTGAGTCAAAGTGTATTTGGGCTCAGCCACATTGTATGTGCAGATCAATTAAAAAGCACTGTTGAATGTGCTGCAATCATACAGATGCTGAAGTCATGCACAGTTTTAATGTTGTGCTGATGGAGTTTCTTCCAAAGCCTTTTGTTGACTCAAGGTTGGAATATGAAAGAATGAAAGTAGGAGTTTTTGCAAAGTGTCATCGCGTGATTACGAAGTGTTTATCCATTGGTTACTGGCACGGCTGCAATCGCTGGCGCAGGTAGGGACAAGGCCGAGTCCTTGCTGCTCCACGATGAGCACAAAAAGAAACTCGGCTTTTCGCCTTTGCTGTTGAAATCCTGTGACGGCGCTGCGACGACCACGCTCACCTGTTGTTATATGCAGAGAAGCACCCTCTCACAGACCAGCAGAAATAAGTGCGCAGTGCAAAACTACAATGATTAATGTGGTTTTCCGGGCTGTGCATCTTTCTGTCTCCATATGAAAGCTTTTGGCAATGCAATCAAGAAAGCATATTATAAATTCAGACTCGGGGAGAACATGCAGACTCCACACAAACAGGGGAGACCTGACATGTTAATGAATGGCAGGAATGTGACTCCACCCCCTCGTTACTAAGGCTAGCCCCGTGTGTGTGGAGGGATGTGGGGGTGTTGCTGCTGTGGCTCTCTGGGATACTGCTCAGGATCCAGCTCCAAGCATCAAATCTAAGTAACCCTGTGCCTGAAATAAGCTGTTTGAAAGTAGCTCCCGTAACCCTGTGCCTGAAATAAGCTGTTTGAAAGTAGCTCCCGTAACCCTGTGCCTGAAATAAGCTGTTTGAAAGTATCTCCCGTAACCCTGTGCCTGAAATAAGCTGTTTGAAAGTATCTCCCGTAACCCTGTGCCTGAAATAAGCTGTTTGAAAGTAGCTCCCGTAACCCTGTGCCTGAAATAAGCTGTTTGAAAGTAGCTCCCGTAACCCTGTGCCTGAAATAAGCTGTTTGAAAGCAGCTCTTGTCTCCTTGTCCGTGTCTGCACCTCGGTCCTTGGCAGTTGGTCATGACAGTGTGTTAGTTAAGACTGCCATCATATCTCTATGTAATTAAAGGAAACCATCAAAGGAAACTGAGTAGGGTATTAGTGAGATGTGTGTTTAATCTATGTTTAGCAAATCCATAAGATTAGAAAAGTACAAAAACAACCATGTAAATGTATTTAGAAGTTGAAGCAGTTTCTTCATATGATGCTTGTTTGGTAGGAGAATTATCACATTCATAAAGGAAAGGTTTCACCCTCACAACACGAATCAGACACTGGCATACAAACTAACCTGCTTTAATCCAGAATTACACACTGATGCATCATTCATCCACACACAGCGTGCTCGTATGTTCCAGACTGACCTGCCTCGTCAGTCTCTCACCTGTGGTCAGACGTTTACACCCTTCAGCGGGACGAATGTCTCAGTAATTTTAGTCTCTAACGATTTCTTTGAACTGCTCTTTTCCCAGGGAGGAATGATTGTACAGCTGCATCTTTAACGACTTCAACAGTAGATCTCCCAGGGTGATCAAATATATTCAAATATATACACACACTCACTGTAGGCCCATTAACTCCTCATTAGTGATCGTGCTTGACTACGGCTGGTAGTTTCTCTGTGCCGGCATAAAAAGGATTTGCACTGGATTGTGCCAGAATCGGAACAATGGGAAAGTCCAAGGAATTTACATCCAGCACAGCTTTGCAGCCCCACAGCAGCCTGGACTGGAGTGGCAGCTGCTGCGGTCTTCTGCTGCCGTAGCTCAGGAGGAGATGTGACTTCACAGATGCTCTTCTGCCCACCTCGACTGCAATAAGTGGTTCTTTGAGTTCTTGCTGCTGCTCAGCTCAGCGCTTCATTATTTTATCTCTCATAGATCACGAAGCAGAAAAAATTACAATAATCCAGTTCATGACGTTCATATGTAAAAAAACATGACAAGTGGGAGTGATAACAAAAAGGCTGAGATGACACTGATGTATTAAGTTATATAAAATAATGCAATCAGAAAGCTACCTGTTAGTGAGATCCAGCTTCATTACTGGTTCTCGCTGTCTGATTCTTCATAACTGCAAAAGAACTCGAGGGCACATGTTGTTACTTGAGTTTTTGTAGTATAAAGATTAGAGAGCCAACGCGGTTTACGGGCAGCATGACTCACATGCTTCACTCACTTTAATTCCACCTGAGAGAGTCGAGGCTGAGCTGCCTGTTTGCTGCTCTCACGCCTTCAGGGCAGCAGAGGAAAATGTGCTGAAAAGAGGCTCGAACAGCGAATTATCTGGGCCTGAAATTGAGCTTCTGACAACAGTTGCTGCTCTGCCAAAGTGTGTGTGTGTGTGGGGTAAATACACACACTCAGCTCAGCCAATGAGCTTTCAGCATCCGGGTTGTTGAGGATTTGGAACTAAATAAGACAAAGCTGTTTTCTGCTGATTGCACACTTTATTTAATTGCATCAAGAGGAATTTCAGTAAGAGTTTGCAGTGTAATATGGTAGTCTGTGTAATGATATTGTAGAGAGGAAAATAAGTGTGTACATTTGAGGCTTAGAGTCAGCACACTGCCTACCTGTGCACAAACACATTTACAACAGTAGCCAGTGTTATCCACCTCACTGCAGCGGCTGAGCATGAACTGGGGACCCTCATCGGTCATCAGTGTGGAGGAGTTTTGGGTCTCTCTTGTTTACAGTGTTTCCTCAGTTCTGTGATGTTTGTGGGCTTTCGTTTATGCACAGCTCTCCTGTAGCTGCACAGTCTCGTGTCCCTGTTCTCTGGTCTTTGTCACCAGCAGAGCTGGTAACACTCTCCTGTGACTCAGTTTCCCCAGCTGATCTCTGTGTGTTTCTACCCCTCAGTTTTCCATGCATTCCTGAATTGTTTCCAAACTCACCTCACCTGGGATGGTCCGCTCTGGAAGAACCTGCCTGAATCCGCACCCTCCGGACCTCCTGCAGCTCTCCTCCAGTGTCTCTCAAGGAAAGAAACTCAAGGACTCTCAGAATCAGCTGAGCCTCCGGTCCCGTGTCCTTCAGGGTCGGTGCCCGTCAAACCCTGCTGAGTCTTCTTTGTTGCAAATTCCACACATAAACGTTCCTGTTGTCAATAAGCGCTGTGAACTGTGAGCTGCCGTCACCCGGGTCCGGCTTCATTAATGACCTTGCTATCATACATGCCTGCCACACATTACTGTAACGTACCATTAAACTGGTGTACGCTGTTCTGTAGTCACACTCGCTACATTCGCTTATAACTTCAAGCACTTTCTTGTCTAAATTTATGGTTCCAAACAAACAAAGGCAAGAATACATAACTGACATGAATGTGAGTTCACAATCCACTGGGTGCTGTCCTGGTGGCTACGATCATCTGTCACATGCAGTCTGCCCGCAGCATGGAGCAGCTCTTCCATCTCTGAGACATCAACTTGTAACAAATGTAACTCTTTGCTTGTTACATCTGCGTGGTAAGTCGTGTCATTAGTGAGCACACTGTAATGTTCCAGACCCGTCACTACTCACTCGTTTACCTTTAATTCTTACTCTTCACACATGTACCAGTGCAAATCCAGTAAGTCGCCTTCGCCCTCATCCTCCAACCCTCCGCATGTGCTCCTTCATTATATCATGAATCTTCTTTGTGGTCTTTCGCTCCTGCTGGGCAGCTCCACATCAACTATCTCACCTCTGCACATGTCCAAACCATCCCAGCTTTGCCTCTTTAACCGTCTCCAACCCGTCCCTCCTGCTCAGGCCACTAAAGCTACTGATGCCCAGCCCAGTGACTCTGGCAGCTACACAAATCACAAGCCCAGATTCACATTGTATGAAGTACCAAACTGAGCAGTGTTATGTCATCGTAGTAGTGCCGTTATGCTTTTCTTTCATGTGCAAAAACACTTTTCAAAGAGTCAAAAACATCTCTGCAGGATGTCAGTGCAGCTCCATCTGAGCTGCGACCAAAAGGCTTTTTCTTTTTTTAATGGCAGCATTTTCTTTGTTTTTCAGCATTTGAGCACAAAATACCTGAGACATAAAGGAAAGAAAAGAGAAAGAGGAAGGTTCCTCGTTCCCAGATATGGACCCCACCCTGTGTACAGTATGAAGTCCTGTGGAAATGCATTAATGTCAATAACTGTCCTCACAGCCTGAAATGCCTGTGTGGCCCACTGGTGGAGAACAGAGCTGTTGCAGGTGGGCTGCAGGTGATGGCGTGAACCTTAGTTCAATTTAAACACCTTTTAAGGCTGAGAAATGAACACAGATGAATTTTCTGATACTGCTTTGCTGTAATAATTTTTAACTTGGAGTTTTTTCACTGCTATTGACTGATATAAACACGTGTGCTTTAGGATATGAACAGTTTTCCTCTTGTGAAATGGGATGTGCCTGAAAGAGCCCGAGGCTCTGAGGAAATCCTGATAGCAGGGAGCTTATGTGCTGCAGGAAAACTGCTCATCCACAGCACTGCACTCACTCAGGGCCCAGCAGCACACCTGGAAGTCTGAAGTGGAATAAAAGGCTATCTTGATGGGAAAGTGATGAGAGCCATACAGAGAATCGTCAAATCGTTTCTCAGATATCATTACTCCCCACGTCCTCGTGCACGTCCTCGGCACAGCAGAAAGTCCTGCCTGCAGTTTGCATGGAAGATGCTGCTTTAGCTTTGACCCTTTGCCTGCTTCTCAAATACAACTCATTATCTGAAAACTCTTTTCTATCATATTGCAGCACTAACTGTCCCAAAGTGAGCAATCATGAAGCTGAGAGAAGATGGAAAATCAGCCAGAGCCACTGCACAAACACTGGTCATCGCCTGTGCAACCGTTTGGGATGTGCTGAGGAGGAAAGTTGTCATTGGTGCATTAAGTTACAGATGTGGAACAGACTGAGGGAAACAGCTGCAGCTGATGACAGAAACAAGACCCTAAAAAACTGTTAGTGACATCAGCAGCAACAACCTCCAGAGGGCAGCAGTGAAAGCACCACAATCTACTGTCTGCAGACTCCATGGACTACAGCACAGAGGCTTCACCTGGACATGCAAACCACTAGTTAGCAAGAAGAACAGGAAGGTCAGGCTTTGCCAAGAAGTTCAGAAACAAGCCTCACAAATTCTGAGACAAAGTTTTATGAGACAAAGATGAACCGTTACCACGGTTACCACCAAAGCTAAACTTTGGAGAAAGAAAGTATCTGTTCATCATCTGTGAAACACAGTCGACCTAACGACCCAAAACACCCTGCAAAACCCACAGAGGAGTTCATCAGGCGCAGGAAGTGGAAGGTCTCAGATTGGCTTAGTCAACCTCCGGACTCCAGAGCAGGGGTCTCAACTTTGTTCCCACCGCTCCCCAGAGCAGTACAGCATCCAGCAAGTAGATGCATCCAGCGTGCAGGAGGAGGAACAAAAGCATATTCATGTGAAAATATAAATATAAATAGTTTCAATTTGACTTTAAATTGTAACTAAAGTTATTAGAGCAGCTTAGAAAACTGCTCAAGCGGTTTCTGGGGGAGCGAAGTCTCAGAGTCGTCCACTAAAGCTGTGCTGCTTTTAAAGTTTATTTCCTGTTTACCTAAAGCACATATTTACGTGGAATAATGGCTCAGCCTTGCTTATTATCGTGCGAGTTAAAAGCAAAGCGCTAATGACGTCTGAGTCATTAACATCTACTCCATGAATTTATTATGACCTCGACTTTCGAAGTGTGCTTCTTTGAGTCACACTGCAGTTTTAACAAGTTGTTTCTGCTCAGTTTACAGTGTGAAGCTCGGGGGACACAGGGGTTTAATTAATAATAGTCACAACTACACGAATAATTATGTCTCTAAAACACTTCTAGAAAAAACATTTTGTTATTCTTTCTGGAGCTTGTGGAGCTTATTGTGCTCAAAGCCGTTCTGTATAATATAAAATATAATCTGATTATCCGGCTGTGACGGAAACCAACAAAAGTTCCTTCCTTGATGGAAAAAACTGATAATGCCACTTTCTTCAGAAACATGTTCCTCATTAGCTTACATTTATGATCTCAGCCACTGTGGAGGACAGAGGCTGTGTATACATAGAAGCACATAATTATTAAAGGCAACCTGCAGAGAATGGAGCATATTTTTCATTTGGCAAAATTTGATACATTTCATTGCAGTGCTCGGAAGAGGAAATAAATTTCATCGAAAAATAGGGATGAGGGAGTTTATTTTGATGTACTCAGCCTAAGTACTGAGGCGTACGTGGTTGGAGTGATTATGTGTGATTAGAAGTATTCAGGAAAAATCAGGCAGAGTTAATGTATGAGGTTTTTTCATGTCCATCTGGCTCAGCATACAAAAATTGGGATGATTCAATAATCATATTGGGGTTACCGAGGCAGCATATACGGATGGGGCAGCTGGAGGGTGAAAGTATCCTAAAACAAAACACTGAACCCCCCCAAACTCCCCCATGGTGTGTCACTGGGGTATGTGCTGTTTGAGCCACCAGGGGAATGTGGCTCGGTACCATAAAATGTGACTCCATTAGTATACAAAGAATAAAATTAAAATAACCTGAAAACATGTCGACATAAAGGAGCCATGCAACCATTTATGATAACACATGAAGGTGCAGCAAATGAAGACAAAGTAACCACAGGCAGCTCTGAGGCTCAAAGAGAAGCAGCCATATCGAGCCTGAGATGATTTGGGCTAAAATATCTTCATTAATGTTCAAAGATCTGCTTTGCTAAAAGAATCGGTGCTGAAACAAGCAGCAGTTTTGTTGAGCCTGTGCGTGCACGCGTGTCACGTGGCGTCCTCCTGTGTGTCTGTCATAATTACCACAGCCAGTTTAATGTAACCATGTTACCAGCCTCTTATCAGCTGTTATTACTCTCATAATTCTGCCTCAAATGGGAAACGTGCATCTGCGACCAGGCCGACAGACATGAAATGATGCAGCAATCATTCATGAGGAGAAATCAAGTCCACTTACCTGGAACATTCACTTGTCCACCACTTTGGATGTGTGACAAAGTAGGACCCCAGTCACACAGGCCCCCTCACGACCCCCTCACGACTGATGAGGGGGAAGAAAACAAGCATTAACATCTGCCCAGGACGAGGTGATGAGACCAGTATCAGCTGGATTGGGAATGCCTTCCGATCCTCCCAGAAGAACTGGTGACTTTGACCCATAAAAGGGACAGGAAATGGATGGATGGATGGATGGATGGATGGATGATGGATGGATGGATGGATCAAAAAGTTTCTGTTAAAACTGTATTTTGAAGAAGTGAAATGAAATGAATGCACGGTACGTGAAGGATTATGGCTGTGAGAGTTGATAAGTACCTATTAGTCGTATCCATTGGTGCAGTAACTACTGACTAGAGTCTTTTAATAGGCTGAGAACATTTGAACAGAATGCCATTAATGAACATATGTAAAACAGGCTCACGATTAATCACTTAAGAGATTACATTAATTGAAAATGCACATTATGCTTGGCTACTCATTTCCTTTCTGTTTCATGTGAGAGGTGATGGGTACTTGTCTATATTAATTTTAAAAACGAGTGCATTTCCCAGCTGAATATAGCATTATAATGCAGACGAACAGATGCTCTTTCATGCTCTTTCAGGGAACAAACTGTGCCACAGAAAAACAGCATAATTACATATTCCTCACTGCCCATTTGAAGAATTCTCATCTGACATGGAATGAAAATCGACTTTGTATCAGGAATTTCATATTTGCCGGATTTGCTTGTTCATAAATTGTCAGATGCTGCCTCTGTCCACCTGAGCAGCTGATGTTTCTGACCATAAAGGTTCGGACTCACAGCTCTTCTCGTGGTTTTTCTTTGTCTGAGATCTGCTTGCTGACATTTTCCCCTCATTGTAACAGAGCAGTGAGTGTTAAAGCGGCACAATTGGACAGAGCAGGCATGAAAGTCATTTCAAAGAGCAAGGATGCGGTCGTGGTTGCCCGGGAGAAAAGCTATGAAGGTGTCAAGCTGGCAGCTCCATAATTGTGCCTGATTGCCGGGCAACTGACAGATATTACACTTGTGTCGGAACATGTGAGCGTGACTGGAGTGCAGCAGTCTGCGGCCATCCTGTCCCATACTTATCCCATAAAAATAATAACTGATGAGAGGCTGTGAATCATGGCAGCGTGTGTCTCAACTGCTGCAACAGAGAGGTGTGTGTGGAGCAAGCAGGTGTTGCCTCCTGAAGTCTGTCATCTGAGGGGGCAAAACATGACCAGTGTCCCTGAGTCTGCACAATATGAATCTCATAACATTTCCATAACTGTTGTGTGAAGTCCAGTAACAACATTATAATCACAGGCATAACAGTAACCACCGTCCTTTTAAAGTTAACTACATAAACACACTCGTGCTCTTGTTCTGTGCCTGAAATGAAATGAAATGTATTTTTATATACTTTTATTACAGTTCCACAAATAATTAGCTTTGCTCATAAACAAACACATTTAATGCTATAATGCAAACCAACTATCTAAAGTGCAATGCTCCTTTAATAGCATTTTGCAAAGAACTCACAACTAAATTCAAAATATTCCCATCATATTATGCTCATGTGTGCAGGAATATTACTAGGTAATGCACCCATAATATAATCTGCTGGCATACATTATTTATAACAATACAATAACTGTAAGACAACCATGTACAAAAACATAATGCAACCATGTTGTTTACATTTGAGCTACTGCTGAGCAGTAGGTATGGCTTTAATGTTGCTCAATAATGAGTCACAGTCTGAACTATTTATGGCCACGAGGCATCGCTGACCAACAATACTCAGTCAGTTGGAAACTGGCATCACAGGCCCAATAGTTTCTCACCATCCAGCTGCTGCCAGCTGTTCAGTGAGGCCAGCTGCTAGAAGTGGGGAATCTCCACTTCAGTCAGAAATGGTAAAGCAGGTATAGCCAACTCATACAGTACAATGTGATCACATCATTGGGCTCAGCCAATCAGGCACGAGGCTGCATATGTTATCATAGCATTAGCAGACTGAAATCCTCCATGCTGTTTATGCTCCAGATCAGAGTACCGAGGGCACCAAACATCCAGGAATATGAATATCATGTTGCACGTCTTTGAAGAGTAATAAAAGTGCAACCGTGAGAAACACGTTTTTTTTGTGGGTGCATGTATGGGGAAGCCTTCACTTACTAAAAATCATCGATTTTCTTCTGCCCAACCTAAAGGATGCCTGGAATTCAGGAGGAGGCATTGAAATTGGTTGTCAAGACTTGTTACCATGACAACGAAGGAAACGGATCTTTGAAAAGGCGGCAGGTGTTGTACTGCAACACAAACTGTGATCTTTTCTCACACTGATCCGTTAGTCTCCGTGTAGCTTCTGGTGTCCAGTTGTCACCAAGTCACAGGGAGAAATGCTGCTGTAATAAAGGAGGCGGTGAAATGATCTGATGTGTTCGGAAGTTCAACAGCAAAATGAAACCAGCACCAAACCTTCATGTCATTAAACATGGGCTTCTACACTTCACATCCACAAATCAATAGCTAGGAGTCCAGATTTATTTTAAAAATCGGTGCAAATTTGTTTATGTCTGTGAAATACCAAACATCATCTATTGATTTGGTCTCCAGGACGCCAGCGTTCCCCCTTTTTTCCATGCTGATGAACTGCCACGAGACTGTGTTGGTATTCCAGTCAAAGCGAGAGCCATCATGGAAAACGTCTCCACTCATCAGCACTTGCACACTGAGTGCTGCAGCGACACAAACAGCAAAAACAAAACCAGAAAGAAATATTTCAGATATTTCCGGTTTTCCTCCTGTTAACACACAATTCTGACCTGCATTCATATAAAAATTAGTTATTTATTTATCTGCTGCAGCCTCAGACAGTCCACAAACCATCAGCACCAACACTTCCACTAGCCTACATGTACTGTACATCACTCACACCACCATTCATCACAGCTGCACATATACACTTATATATTAGAAGTGCAGCTCTGCACTGCATGGCCACATAAAACATATTCAGCTCCTTGAGTCAGCGCCTGCTGGCAGAATAAAAATGAATGCCACCATGAGATTATGAGAGCAGCTGCTCGTGCGCGCCTCCGGCTCCAGGCATTAGCTCTGATTAACACAGCCCACCTGAACCGAGTGACACTGTGGAGCGGTGCCACCAGCTTTCCACACCGAGGACAAATGAAGGGTGTTATTACATCTGTGGTTCTGCTGCGCTCTATTTTATCTTCTTGTTTTAAAGAGTTCGGAGTCCCGACACCAGAGCGAAGTAAGTGACAGGAAGTAAACCAGTGGGTTAGCATCCTCCTTTAAAACGATTATTACTATTATGTATTAAACCTGTGAGTGGTAATAGCAATCCTGAACACCTGAATACTCCAGTGTCCTCACACTGAAATATTGAAATAGAATTTATGAATGATTGCTAAAATGCAGTGTTCTGATGGTTCCCCCTGTGTCAGCGCTCTCGCTGGCTCACGTTGGCCCAAACGTCACTTTCAGATCGAGTTCTGCTGAAATGGAGAAAAACAGGATTAGAGATAAATACTCTTATTTTTCTTATTGGGGGCAAACACTTCAAACTCGAGGAGCAGAAAATAAAACTCAGAGGTCGTCCTCGTGTAAATAAGTAATACGTGCTGTGAGCTGCAGCAGCTGAAGACCACGCGAGGTGACGGGCCTGTCAGCTGCAGGAACAGTTCAGCAAGCTTGGACAAAAGAAGATGATCCTCGTTATCGGTGACATTCGGATGGCAGGGCCTTTGGGACGATTCCCATCATGCAGCTCACACACCTGCAGTAACTGTGTGATGCCATCGTGTCAGTGTGAACCAAAATCTCTGAGCTTGCAGCACCTTGTTGAATCCGTGACATGGAGAATTGAGGCACTTCTGATAAAGGTGTACCTTTATGAATGCTCTTAGTCATGCACGTTTAACCACATAGAAGTTAACTCAGAAGCTTCCTCACGTCTTGAAAGCACGAGTTGCTGAATGTAACCAGTTTGGGGTTTCTGTATGTAGCTTAATTAATATAGAAAAGAATCATACTAGAATGCTACTGTGATGAAAACTGTCCACTATGCCACAACCTAATCATCTGTATAACTCTAAATGATCATCTTTTCGGGCCTGTTGCTCTCTCCCAGAACGCAGCGTTCCTGCAGTCGAGGTCAGGACAGGAGAGAGTGACACAACCCTTCAGACGAACAACCTGACACTGCACAAAGCATCTGTGCTGGCAGGTAACAGCACTGCAAACATGCACTGTTTGATGGACACAGTTTCTCTCCCAGAGTCACTAACAAGAGCAACACTCACATTGATCCGCTGCATAAAACTCTGGTAGAATAATTACTTCCTGAACTGGAAATTATGGCCATTTTGAAAAATCCATGTGGTGTGAAAGGATTTTTTTAATGAATGGCTCCTGAGGTACAAACACGTTAGTGCTCGCGTCCACTTTGGATTTGTGCGGCACTGTTGTGGTGCATTAGTCAGAGAGACATGAAAACACAAAGAGCCTCAGTCTGAAGTGTGAGTCCGTGTCCAGTCAGTCGGGTTTCATCAACAGTAACGATCGAAATGATGGATGAACAAATGTATCAAGATATTTGCACCTCGCTGCAAAGTGTCTTTCTATCAGCTCCCACTCAGTGAAACCAGAGGAGCTTCAGCCCACCTCCACAGAACCTCCTGCTGAAGGACATCTTTAAAGAGATGAGACATCGGAGAAATGTCCTCATCCAAAGCAAAACTCAACAGGACACCTGAGAAAACCACACCAACGTCTTTTGCTCAGTCATACCTGATGTAACCACCATGAAATGAAAAAACAGATTCACATCTCTGAGTTTTTCTCTCTGCGAGGTAAAGAGGGAGCTGCAGCAGGAGGCCTAAAGGGCTTTAAAGAATCTAATGAAGTATAAATGGATATTCTTCATTACAACTTTCAGGTTAACAGCTTTGTTTTCCTGACATTTGCAAGAAGAAAGGTTAAGAACAGCCATTAGCTCGACTGTATCTCCCCAACTATCATTATTGCCCATTTATGAGCTTTAAATATCGCAGCACAGCGTGGATTCATGTTCAGCTTGACTTGTGAAAGTGAAGCAGATTTCTGATCCTTCCTGACTTCACTTTATATCAGTCTCTATTGTTTTTTGGATATTAAATTAAGGAGATCAATTAGCTGCCTGATTACATTCCTTTGATGTAAGTGGTTACTTATATGGTGGATTAGGATTCTACTGCCTGTTAGCATGGCCATGATGCAGAGCACCAAACCTGTAAGGTATTTAAGATACTGGCAGCTTTACTCTAATTTGGTTGCAGTTGTAGAGAAACATGGATGGATTTGTTGGGCTTGTGTTTATCGGTTTTGTCTCTACCAGCACAGTGCACATTGGTCTCTATAACTGCAGTGAGAACATGCTTATTATTAGCAACGAGCTAAGCACCTGGGACCGCACAAATTACACCCGTCACTTCTAATGATGCTGCATTACGAGGCTGCACTGTGGGCTCCTTCAGGAATAAAGCTTCAGCATTACGTATGACATATTAGTTAAGACTGTGCCAAACATCTTCACTGTTCATGAATAACGGTGCAATAAAACTATGAAATAACTGTTTTTAAATTAGCGACAATGACATGTGAGTTCCTGATGAGCGATCAAGCCCAGTGCATGTGTTTTTCATGCAAATTAATGTGGTAATCACACACATTCATGCATGTGTGTGTGGCACTGAGGAGGAGGACTTTTGACTGAGCTGAGTGGTGATGCTGCTGCAGCTGGAAGAAACACGTTTTAGCTAAAGGTCTGTGACGGCCTGCTGGAGCGGAGCTGAAACGAGCTCCTGATAAAGCACTCAGGGCTCTGCAGTCTGAGTGACGGCGCCTCTCTGACTTTAGAGGAGTAAAACTGTTTATGCATTAGTAATAGCTTCTTAATTATTTAAGGAATAATAACTTACACTCATTCTTTAAATCTGGGATATTTAAATAATATTTAAATTCCTTTTATGGTTCAAATAATACTTCATAAAGACAAATACAGTTTGCTGAGTCCACCTTTACACAGTCACCTTCTATCTTTTATTAATCTCTGCTGTCATTGACCTCTTATTACAGTATGCTAGAGTTCTGCTGTTGGCTTCCTAAGCAGCAACATCACAAGTTTAATAATGGTGAAATCAGCAGGCAGTTTTTACAGGCTGGATTTTTTAAAGTTTACCATGCAGACATTTATATTATAAAATGCAAATGCTTTAAAAGTCTTGTTTATATCGACAAAAACAGGTTCTGGTAATTATCTTTGCACACTGAGTGGACGATGACAGTTAATGGGACATGGATATGCTCATCAAAATCCTGACCTCATACAGATTTCAGTGGCTGAGTCAAGCAGCAACATGTCCTCCAATCAAAACGTAAGCATCCGTCCAAATGACCGCGCCTACCTGCGGCTTTGCGTCTTGTATGGACATGTCCGTGGGTAATGTTGCTGTGAATAGAATCGTAATTTATCAGTCTCAAGGTTGATGGTTCGCGTCAAACTATCCCACGGCAAAATAATGACTTATGTACATGAATAACATGTTTCACGAATGTGATGAAATCGATATTTACATCCTTTTCTGGTGGTCTGCCGGACAAAACCAAACACGCTATTTAAATGCAATTTCGTCCACAACCGCTAGATGTCACTTTTTCCCTTCCAAAATGTAAATATTGATCGGAATTTGTGCTTGCAGTAACGACCAATGACTACGTTTTCAGGCTCTCAAGCAGAGTTAATTCTGCTTCCAGAGACAATGGGCAAGTGAAGCCACAAGATGGCAGGATGGACTGGAACAGGTGAGAAGCTTTTTGACAGAATTCTGTTTGATGTGAAAAGAATCAGACGGCTTTCACTTCCCTGTGTTTTATGTCTATTTTTAGAATTCACTGTCCAAGCACTGCCTGCCTTCTTTGCCCCGATGGAAAGCCACAAAAATACTCAGAGACACCCTTCATGTCCTCTGGATGGGAGTGAAGTCATCTTTGAATGAAACCATCCACGTGAATCAAGATCGAAATTTTTAATCATAAAATTAAAGGAGATCATTCAGATAAAGAGTCACCGTTCCCGCCGAGCCGGCAAAATGCCCAACGAGGCATAAGAGAGAAACCGAAACCTTTTCCTTTGTATCAATAAATATACCTGCCTGAATCTCAGCAAATCTTTAACCATATTTGGTCTGTCTGATCAGGGAGGAAAATGCTTCCTGCCAAATTGTTGCTGTTAAATAAAAAAACCATCTGAAATGACAAACAGGAAGAAATTCATGTGGGAAAATACAAACTGCTGATAGCAACATCAGACTATTATGTATCACTAAAAAGAGAATATATATATATATAAATTTGCAACGTAAGCAAACATTCAATGGAAAAACAACTTTTAAAATACTTTCATTCATCTTTCCATTTCCAAGGACCACACAATCATTTTAAAAGGCTCCTTAAAGCTTCTCTTTTATCAGAATTGGTGAAGTAAACCTGATGTTAATCAAACTGTGATAAACCTGAGCTGGAGGTTAAGATTTTCCAGAACAGCAAAGAGTTCTCTTTTATTAAACTGGGTGCACACCAGTATTACAGTAAAAGTAAAACACATCATCCCATTTTGTATTGTATTCAGTCATTTTCACGAGGAAAGTTAAATTCATTAAATGATCTCAGAGTGCAGTTTTACCAACAATGCTGCTAAGAGCATTAGGAACCGTTCAGGCTGTTTATCCTGTTGTTTCCTGCCAAACACCATCAACAGCAATTGACCCTTTTCACCCATCAGATGAAAATGAACACATTTTAATTAGATAATGTGTGTGCTGCTAAATGCATCATAAATGGTACATTTAGATAAGTGCTTAATTGTTCTGTGCAATCAAAATGGCCATAATGTGTCAAGTGAAAACCATCCCAGTAAACATGGTTGAGACTTCATAAATGGTTGCAATTTGACAGTAAAGCAGGAGATATTCGTCATAGGATGCCAATTATTGGTGCCCACAGGTACCCTGCAGTACCCAAGGAGCAGCTCCATCTCAGCAGCAGGAGAGGTGACCTAGCATGTTTTTGATGGTAGCTGGAAAAGAGCCCATTCTGGGTTGGGAATCAGTTGCTGCCCCAAGTGGAGGAATTTGAATATCTGAGGGTTTTGTTCTTGGAGTGTGAGAAGATCTGCTCTGAAGATGTGAATTTGAATTTGCAGCTCCCCAAGAGAGTGGGCCAACACCCGCACCAAAACATCTGGCCATGCACCCTGGAACAAAAGATAGCCGCATACAAACACACAGACTTCATCCCCACATCAGGGCTGGAAGTGAGCCGGTCCGGTACTGCGTAAAGATTCTGCACCGGTACGCAGCACCGGGGAGAGGGCGAGCAGCTGTCGGCTGGAAAACCATCACTGCCGCACTTTGGCTCAGAATCGATCAGCTAGCAAGAAGCAGTCTAAAGCACGACTTAATCAGTTAATGAAAAGCTTTTCTGTTGAATTGTTCCTGAGCTGGTGGCTCTGCTGCAGCCTCAGAGCTCGAGGCTTTCGTCACCGGGATGTTTAATGTCTCTGCTCGTTACAGAACAGTTACAAACAAAGAGATTAAATGATTGTGTTTGATGTCACTCTGCTCAGTTTCAACAGCACAGCTGGAAAACACAGTTATGACCGAGATTTCAATTACATGCGCATTTATCTCCAAGAGAACAAGAACTAATTTCTGCCTTATACAGGTAAGCAACAAATATTGATATATATGATATTGATATGGTTTTTGTCATCATAAAAGCAAGAAACTACTTTCACCGCTGACAGACGTGCAAATAGGTGGTACTTCAGACAGCCACACCACAGCCGTTACGCCACTAAAAGGCAGTGGTTTCACACCTGCTGATCTCTGGTCTTCAACATAACTGCTGCAGAACAAGTTTGCTTTGGTTCCAGATGAGTTCAGGTCAGAAAAACTGAGAATAAAACTGTTTTGTTTAGTTAGTTCACTTGTAAGTGTAATTTACAGGATTATCATGTAAAAATGTCCTGTAAAAGCATTATTTTTTAACTCAAAGCCTGCTTACCAACTTTCCCTTAATTATCATCAAGTATCTGACGTGTCTCAGCTGTCAAAGAGTCATAAAAGTAGTGCACCTGAGTCCGGTGACGGTAACAGAGCGGCTCTGACTGCTGATGAGGTCAAGAGAAACCAGTCAGACTGCGTGAAAACAACCTCTGACTGCACTCAGAGTTCATTAGCACTCTGAAAGAACTATCACATCATAAATATGTAAATGACTCTCAGGTGACTTATCACCAAGCAGCACTCAAACCTATGAAAGCTTTCGCCCTCTCCAACAGCTGACAGGAACACTACACGTGCTGAATTTTCCCGGCTAACACACAGCATTCAGCGTTAAACGGTGTCCCATAATCAGCAAGCACTCACACAGACACTTTATTCTGATTTCATAATGAGAACCAGGTCTATTGGTTTTTAAAAGTAAAGAATAAAAACCAAAAAGAGTGAGCTCTCCCGCTGTGTCCAGATGCAAATGTCTAATTAGTGCTGCTAAAAGGCTGGGCCACTTTTATTATCACACGGATCGCTCCATCGATGGACGTTTTAGTGGACTCTTTTATTTAGAAAGGCAAAGAATAAAAGATTTTCCGAGCGTGAAATTCCACCAGAAGGAAGTTTTTATCGCCGTTATGGTTGAGAAATCGTTCTTGCACGTGCTCATTGCTCATTATTATGAAAATTCGGAACATGCAGTCCCGAAGTGCTGCAGAAAAATGACTCAGTGAAGTCATCACTTCTGAGCTGATGTTGTAGTTTCAGAACGTACCAACAGAGAAAATGTTTGCCCCCTCAGATTCAAGCCACTTTATTCAGATGAAGGCAGAAAGTCTTTAAGGGCAGGAATGTCAGAGTTCATTGAGATGCAGCTTTTAAGTGGAGTCCACGAGTGTGCAGCAGGGTGAAGGTCGGCGCTCTGGGAGCCCCACATGTTATTAGAAAGCCTTAGGAATGGCCCTGTAAGCCTGTCCAGACTGATAGATGTTTGATTCTCACCTGCTCTCGGGTTTCTTCAGGTCCTGATATTTTTTTCCAGAGATTTTAGATCTGAGATGTTTTTACTTTGTCACACAGGTTCTGTTTCCTTGATTTCGTGATCAGCAGGTCTGGCAGGCCGGGCACTGAAACTGAACTCAGCGTTTCAAAAAACACCTGTAACCACCATCATTAAACTGGAAACACACACACACACACACACACTCCGTGGGGTGAAGAGGATTAATGTGTGTGGATGTTTCCAAAACAATGTGGTTAATTATTTTCACATGTGGGTTTGGATTCATTTATAAATGACGTCATGATAAAAAAACACTTTCTTTTCACATCACTGCAGAAATCAAAAAACAAAACCGTTTTGGTCTCTTTGGATAGTTTGTAACAACTCTGAGTAGGTTGACTTTCCAATGACTCATCGCCTTGGATACAGTAGGGAGGGGTGTGGCTGCTTTGATTGACAGGTGGAAGCTGCAGCCTGAGCTCTCCGCTCCGGAATGACTTTGCTTTTTCATTTCTTCTTTTCAGTTAAATTAATGACTGTTAGAGTTCAAAGAAGGGTGTGCATTTCAGTACGCACCATGATATAACCCCCCCCCGAGAGACAGAAACATATCGACCTCCACTAATGATCGGCAGCAGGGACTCCAATCAGAGAAAACAGTGTGGACA